>BJCM01243450.1:0-10924 GCA_018326385.1 Flaveria bidentis | reverse complement strand
GTTCGCATCTGCAGATTTGGTGATATCTCTTCTTCTTCTTTGTCATTGATTGCATATACTTGATGTTACATGCTTTCAAGTGTATGATGATTGTTGTATGCCTCTAGTGTATCTAGAGAGGACCTTGTATTGCTCTTTATTTTGGTGATAGTGGATTTGAAGTGGCTCTAGTAGTCCCGTGGTTTTTACTCTCGTCTTGAGAGGTTTTTTCACGCTAAAATTGTTGTCTCCTTGTTGTTTTGGATTGGTATACCCTACTTGCTATTTTTGCACCATCACGGGTTCAAACAGGTCGGGGAGGTTTTGACCAAACGAAGGTTAATTCCACATTTGTTGTTACCGTTTGTGGTCGGGTAAACCGATTTTGCCCAATAATAACATCATGTAATTTGATAGAGTTAAAAATAGAAGAGTGACTTGTATGAGTGATAGGTAGAGTGTGTCCATTATCAAATGTATCTGTAGGTGTACATGTGGCAATGGATGGATTACTAACATTTTGGTTGACGATGTCATGTGATCTGTTGCTCCCGAGTCAACATTACAAATGGGAACATTTGGTGAAATATTACATTAGGAAAGAAAATCAGTTACTAAAGTTTCATCAAGCAAAGCAGCATGAGTTACAAAAGTAGTAAGCCTAGGACACATGTTGGTGTAGTCTCCATTTTTCCTGCAAAGTTGGCAATTTGGGGAACACCTGCCTCGACCACGAGCACCACAGTAGATATTGCCACGATGGGTGCGACTAGCCCGACCCTGAGTAGGGGTGATGTTTGATTATGTTGAGCAATGAATGCAGTAGGAGTAGTATGACCTTGAAGAGCACAGGCGAACAACTCATGGCTTTCGGCATGTACAAGAAGATCTAGAAACAAAGGAGCATGGCTAGTGGAGTGAATGGTTGTAGAAAATACTTCAAAAAAAGCCCTAAGCCACATAGAAACCAATGAAGTTGATCATTTTGATCAACCGGATGATGACCTATAGCGGTAAGTTGGTCATAAACATTCTTGAACAACAGCCGAATTCAGCAAAAGTTTTGATTCCTTTTTGAAGAAGACGTAGTTGATCACGAAGATTATGAGCCTTTAGTTGTTGAGCCTTTAATGTTAAATATTCCCTGTTTTACGATTGAAATCGAACTTTGCAACATGATAATAGTGCGAGCAACAATTTATTAATTTTGTTATGAAAAGGCTCCTTAATTTTAATTTTCACTTTAAGTCCAATGAACAAAGATAGATAGATTACCATAATTTCCTCTAGAGTAGATATAGGTGTTGATAATTCACATATAATATTTACCACCGTTTGCTTCATGATTTGTTGACCACAAAAGAATTTACTAGAATTTATTATTTTAAGTGGACTTCCATCGTAATCAAACTCTTTTGGTGATTCATTATAACTACTAAAATACACCCGCGCTTTGCGACAATATTTTTTCTTTCACCTGATCAATTAAAAGAAGAATAATAACCTTTTTATTTCAAAACTACTTGTTACACTATGTTAGAATATTCACACACCCATTATATATTTATATTGTTTAGTAAAAATTGATTTAAAATAATATGAAAAGTATATAACTAAAAATATATGCCTAAATATAATGACTTTGATAAAAGTTTTATGTGTATCGATTGAAATGAAAACTTATATAACACAAATACTAATATATAATTATATTTTATTTTCGTAATTTACTTTTTAAAATTATTATATATTTATATATTAGTAATTTGCCAATCTTTTGGTTTTGTGTTTTGTTTACTCATCATTACTATTTTAAAATCATGTTTGGGATTGCTTATTTAGATCTTTTTTAATATCTCAAAAGAAATCTTGAGAAATTAAAATTTGTAACTTCTTAAAAACTTTTTCTCCTTCTCATATCTTCATCTTCATCTCCATCCTAACACAATTCAACCTTCTTTCAACTTATCTTTTAAAAAATAAAGAACTTTTCTAAAAACAATCTTGAACACCCGCTAAATATAATATAATATATTATATGAGTATTTTTTAACATTAAAACTCTATTTATTACCTCTTTAAATATCAAGATATGCCACCACACCACCACTACCATTTTCCGTCATCACACCGCCACCACTGTGACTGCCACCACCACCACACCGCTGCCAAACCTTCTCTCTAAGGTACTTTCTTTTTACCATTCATACCGAAACCCTACAACCCGTCAACCGTGACCGGCGCTCCCTACCATTACAACTTCCGACCACCGCTATTTCCGACGACAACTAGCTCCGACCAACACTACGTTCAGCCACCACACGCCTCATGTCTTTAGCCACCACCGAAAAAAACATCACACCCTTTCTCTCTCTCTCTCTCTCTCATTTTGGGTTGTGGAAAACCGCAGGTTACCATCGTTAACCACCACCGTCGAACACATTGTCACGAACACTTACATCCACCACCGCCAACCACCCCCGACGAAAACAAACACATTGTCACGAACACTCACTTTGGCGATGATGATGCAGGTGGTCGGCGTTTACTTAATGTTCAAGGATGAAGGAAGAGGAGAGCAAAAGAGACAAACAACGTCTTAAGAAAAGAAAGAACATGAGGCTAATAGCAGTTGTATATTGTGCACAGAGGGAAGTACTGAACACTTACATCCACCACCGCCAACCACCCCCGACTTTCCTTTTTAATATATATATATAATATAATAACTCAGTTTTACATACTTTGTTATCAACAACGTTTATCATAATTGGTAGTCACTTATACCATAGTGGCCATCAAAGTTTTGAGAGATTTTCATTTCAGTTATTATCCAACCAAGGATACATGGTGGAAAAAATTTTGGTTGGATGCTTACTGTTTTGCATGAAAGAAACCAAGAACTGGATGATTATAATCAAGAAATATTTATTAATTCACGTTTTTTTGTTTCCATCATTTGAATATTGTGCCACAAAAGAATGACTGCAACGTATTCTTATGTTTTTTTTTATTTTAATTAGTTTCGATGACATATAATTTGATGGTCTGAAAAACCAAACCAATGGGAGGTTGTTCAGACCAACATAAGCATTATTATAAAGTGGTTTTGATTAGTTCCGTACTTATCATGTATATTATTTAAGTTATTAATTCATAAACCCAACGGTATTGTTTTAATAATCTAGACGGTGGAAATAAACATATTTATTTCATCTTACCCAAAAGTGTTTTGTGATAAGGGCTTATTTAAAGGCAAGGGTAAAATGGAAAATAAATCAAAATCTAATAAGTTTTCTACCCCTGGAGCAAGTACTAGCACATTCAAAGACACTCCAAAATGTCGTTCTACCATAAAAAGATATACACTCGAAAGGATTGTCCAAATATTAAAGAATGGTTAGCAAAGAAAGGTATTGCCCTAAATCATATGATTTATGAATCATTTAATGTTAATGTTCCTTTTAATACATGGTGGTTTGACATTGGTTCCACTGTACATATCTTTAATTCTTTACAGGGATTCCGTACAATAAGGAAGCTGGCAAGAAACTAGCGGACAATTAAAGTTGGAAATGGATTGGTAGTTGAGATAGAAGCAGTGAGGACTCTTTTTTTAGTTCTTGAAGGGGGCTTCATTTTAAATTTACTGGAAATCTTATATGTATCAACTATTACTAGAAACTTAATTTCTATTCTAAAATTGGATAATGATGGCTATATAATTACTTTTGGACATGGTAGATGTATTTTAAGTTTCAATTCCCGTACCATTGGTTGTGGTGTATTGGATAGAGACCTTTATAAGTTGTCTTTAGATCGTAAATTTTTGAAATCATTGTTATCTTATAACATAGAAGACAATTGAATGAGAAATAAAAGAAAAAGAAATACAAATTCGTCTTCTAAATTGCGACATCAAATTTTAGGCGACATTTAGCGAGAAAAAATAAACATACTCATGAAAGATAGAGTACTCCCAGAACTTGACTTTTCTAATTTTGGAAAATGTGTTCAATGTATCAAGGGAAAAAATGACCAAAACAAATAAGAAAGGTTTCACAAGAAGTACAGTTTTACTTGATTTGATGCGTACAAACATATGTGGTTCACTTTCTATAAGTATTAACGACAATAAGTTGTTTATTATTTTTATTGATGACTATTCTCATTATATGTACTTGTATTTTATCCATGAAAATTTTGAATCTCTCGAAACTTTTAAGGTTGAAGTTGAGAATCAACTAGACCGAAAAATAAAAATTGTGAGATTTGATAGGGGTGGAGAATACTATGGTTAACACACCAATGTGGGACAAAGTCTAGGGTCTTTTTTATGAGTTTTTAAAAGCCATGGTATAATAAATTAGTACACCATGGCCGAAACCTCTCAACAAAATGGTGTGGCTGAAAGAAATAACTGTACCCTTACGGATATGGTACATAGTATGTTGGCTAACTGTAATCTCCCTAAATTTCTTTGGAGTGAGGCATTAAAGACAACCATCCACATACTTAATCGGGATACTTCTAAGTCTATCCCTAAGAATTCTTTTGAAATATGGACATGAAGGAAACCTAATTTGAATTATCTTAAAGTATAGGGATGTCTAGCTGAAACTAAACTTTATAATACACAGTCCAAGAAATTAGATACGAAATCATTAGTTATTGTTTCATTGGATATCCTGAACGTTCAAAAGAATACCAATTTTACTACCTTTCTCATTCCACTAGAATTTTTAAGACTAGAAATGTTGAATTTCTTGAGTTTACAAACTTGGATGGGGTTATGGTAGTAGACAAATAGATCTTCATGAAGAAACTGAAGTGGCACCGATCATTCATATACCAGTGCCTATAAGTCAGCCATTTGAACAATCTATTGATTCAACAGTTTCTCATAATGAAAATACGACTAACATTGAGGAACCATCTACATTAAATCCCATCACATCTTATGAAATTAATGAACAAGAGACTCAAGAATCTCAATTAAGCCATAATTTATGATGACTTTCATGAGGCTGATTTTCATTTAGGTAAAATTGAAAATTGATGACCTAACTACATTCAAAGAGGTTATGAATTGTGACCAATCAACTTAATGATTTAATGCCATGGAAGATGAGTTGAAATCAATTAAGATAAATAATGTATGGACATTTACTAAATTACCAAAGGGTGCTAAGCCTGTTGGTTTTAAGTAGGTCTACAAAACTAAGTTAGACCAACATGGAAACATTAATGTTATAAAGCACGTTTGTTTGCAAAAGGTTATAGTCAAAGGGAGAGAATTGATTATCAGGAAACGTTTTCTCCCATATCAAGAAAAGATTCCCTTAGAATAGTCTTGGGTTTAGTAGCACATTTTAACTTAGAGCTACATCAAATGAATGTTAAAACTATGTTCTTAAATGGAGATTTGCATTAAGATGTGTTCATGAAATAACTAAACGTTTTGAGCCTAAAGGCAAAGAACACAAAATATGCAAATTGAATAAGTCAATTTATGGGTTAATGCAAACATCTCGATGATGGAACATCGGATTTGATGAAGTGATGAAAAGGCACGACTTCACTAATAATTAGGCAAATCAATGCATTAATTATTTAAAGATGAGTGGGAGTAAACATTTTATACTTGTATTATATGTCAATTGCATTTATTAGCAAGTAATAACTTAGACATGTTACATGAGTAAAAAAGATTTCTATCCGCTAATTTTGATAGGAAAGATCTCGGTTAAGCAACTTATGTAATTGGAATAGAAATCTACCGAAGAAGCGTTAGGACATTAGGACTGTCTTAAAAGGAATATATTGACCGGATACTTAAAAGATTCAATATGCAACGTTGTTCTCCATCCATTTCACTTGTAGTTAAGAGTGATAGTTTTGGGTCTTATCAATGCTCTAAGTCAGAGGCAAAAATGGAACAAATGAGACTTATACCATATGCTTCCATTGTGCGAAGTTTAATGTATGCTCAAGTATTTACTCGTCCTAATATCACATATATAACCGACATGCTAGGCAAGTATCAATCAAATCCTGGTCTAGATCGTTGGAAAGTTGCTAAGAAAGCATTGTGATATTTACAAGGGACAAAGGAGCACAAGCTAACTTATAGGAGATTTGTGATCTTGAAGTTATCGGCTATACTGATTCTGATTTTGCAAAGTATAAAGATGATAAAAAGCCTACTTTGGGATACATTTACATGCTATTAGGTGGGCCCATATCATGGAAGAGTCACAAACAACAATTGACTACTACTTCGACTATGATGGCATAATATGTTGCATGTTATAATATCGTATCACGCAATGCTTTTAGGAAATCTGATTAAGGGACTTAAAATCGTTACTTCCATACAAAGGCCTATGAAAATTTATCTTGATAACAATGCGACAGTGAGCTTTTAAAATAGTAATAGCTCAAGTGGTGCTGGACTATATCTCGACATAAAATATATGTTTTTATGAGAATGAGTGGAGAATCAAAGTGTTAGTGTTGAATTTATTAGTACGCCATGACATGTTAGCGGATCCATATATAAAGTATTCACTAATCAAGTACATAATATGGGCTTTAGGCAAGACCTTATATGAATGTCATGTAGGCACTTTTAATATTATTTACATGCTTCACTCATATGTAAATATATATGTGTGTGTGCGCGCACACACACTAGTATGTTTATTTAGACAAATGCGTTTTTTCCATCTAACCTATAATTTGCGATGATATCAATATCATAATAGATGGGGTCTTGCATTGATAATAATACAAATGATTGTATCTATTTGTTTTGATATTATTATAAGAAGGTTAATGAACATGATCAACTTTGATCACTTGGCCAATTAATATTATATTATATATTAATAATCACACATAGATGTTTAGTCAAATGATCTAACGGTCAAGTGGGAGAATATTAGAAATAATCATATGGCCTTTTGGCCATTTAGCATTTATTTGGGTTATGTGTGTAGGGTCCTAATACTTGGGGATTTCCTAAGAGGCTAATATATAAATATTGGTGGTTAAAACATTTAGGAATCTGTTTGTCAAATTATCAATTCATTTTTCTCTCCCTATGCCTATTCATCACGGAATGAGAAGAAACTCTAACACCATAACTATTTCAATCCATCAATTGAAGATAAACAAGACTCTCAATTGGATTAATCATCATGAGTTCATCATCATATCATAATCAGAAGATGGAATCTTCTCCTTCAACTAAGTTCTATCGAATTCACTATATTGATTGATTAAGAACTTGTATAAATGATATCATATGTAGAATTCAGTTCTTCTGTCCCTAGTAGCGCTATTACAACATCTTTTTCTAGCGATTCCATCACTCAGGCTGGTTTGATTAATGTTTATATGGGTAAGTTTTAGTTTACTCACGTGGGAGGGATCTAAATTGAGTAAATTGAACATATTTCTCTTAACATATGATTTGGTGGATTATATTCCTACTATTGAGGTCGTTGCTTTAGGAAGGATATGGTCTGATCAGCACCCTTTCAAATCTTATAATTCTTGTTGCATAGAGTAGAATTTTTTTTATAAATTTATTTTTTATTCATAGTACTCTTTTTTCATGCTATAATTCTAATAACAAGTTGGTTATGTTTGAAGATAAAACTCGGAAAACTCAAGTCGGTAATTAGGGCAGAGGTGCTAAAGACCGGTTAACCGAACATAACTAAAAGTCAAACCGGAACCGGAGCCTGCATAGGAATAACTGGTTGGTAACTGATTGAAAACTTGTGGTTAAATACGGGCTTTTTGTTATTGGTAACTGGTTTAAAAAATGTAAGTTCAATTTTATATGTTTTTTTGTAACAAGCCGATTTATTGTAATTTCTAAGTTTAAAAGAATTTACAAAAATAAAGTTTATGAGTTTATAATATATTTTTTTCATTATTTTTAAAAAAATTAATAGAACGCTTTTTATTAACGATACCGGTTAAGCGGTTAGGTTAATAAACTAACCTGTTAAACCGGTTAGATTTTTATTTACTCATAAACCTGTGGTTAACCTAACCGGTTAATATAAAAACCGTTTTTTTTCCTCACCAAATAACCAGTTGACCAGTTCGGTTTTTAATTAAACAAAATTTTCACCTTTAACCGATTTGTGTACCTCTGGGAGTGAAACAAGAAAAAAAAGTTATCAAATAAAGAAGATAGTAGGTTATCAAGGGATGGGCTCAGCCCAATATGTTCAAGGCTGACAAATTGGCATTTGGTGAATTACTCAATTTGCAAAAAGGAGGGATTAATGTGACACGGCCCAAAAATTGTATATGTATACAACTAGTTTGTCACCGGTAGCGCGTCGTAGCGAAATCGTTTGCAAAGAGATAAAGTATGGACTACAATTGATACGGTTTGTTTCCGAACTAAATTTACTCGTAACATAGAGTAACCCGGATTTATAGCGTCAAATAGAAATGTATTATATATTACTCGACGCGTATCCAAACAAAACTTAAGTCAAAACATAGACAAATTCAAAGCATATTATAATTTATGAACAAAATTGATGTCAAATTGTAAACGAACGTGGACAGACTCGAATCTATGTCGAAACGTAAACCATCTTAACGCGATATAAAATAAGCACAAAAACGTTTTATATGACCCCCCCCTCTCATTTTTTAACAAAATTTACATACGTGGACATAATCGAATCTATGTCTATACGTGCATAAAAATACGAACGCAAAAGACTAGTTTTATTAAGTGACGATTGTATGGGGGTAACCTAAAACTTTAAAACCAAAGGGGGTAAAAGTGATATATTATAAAGTTTTTAAAAAACTTAAATTATAAATATGTAAAGTTTAGGGGAGTAAAGGACGGTGACAAAGCCACCTACCTTTACTTTTGAGATATAATGATTTGCAAATTGTTAGTGTGGAGCAATTCACTTTAATTAAGGAGCACAAATTTTTTTAACCGTCTTTCATTATGAAAAGAGAAAAGACAGATGATAGTTTTTACACTCGATTTTGAGAAAGTTATGTCTTTAATGGGTTTTAGAGATTGTTGGATTCATTATATCTATGCTTCTTTGTCATGGTTAGGGTTTCGGTTTTGGTGAATGGTAGCCTAACATCAAAGTTTCATATTCTCAAAGGAATTTATATAAGGAGAGAGACTACCTCTCTCCTTTTTTTATTCATGTTCATGATTGAGGGTTTTTCTATTGCTATGGAACTCCAAAAAATGTTAAAAAAAAATTAAATTTTCGACATTATGTTATTTGAAAATCACCATTTAAAAAAAACATATTTCATAACAAAATGTTCAATATTAACTACAATTATCTAATAAATATTACACTATTACATGATATTACACAATTAACTGACGAATATTACACAATGAGTTAAGATAACATGAAAACAAAACTTTATTTTTTATGTATCAATATTATAGACGTTTAGGATCCTTGCTTGATGAAGTAGGACAACTAGTGGCTTTATCCTAACGATTAAAGGATGAGAAAAGATTCCCATTTCCAGTCTTCTTAGGCTTCACGCACTCACGTTTGAAGTGCCCCTTCTCGCCACAGTTGAAACTTGTCACCTTGGTCTTGTCGAAGCCAAAAGTAGTGTCCTTAGTTGCAACCAAGTTCTGTCCGGTCTTCTTGACAAACTTCTTAGCTCATCGGATAGCACTCGCTAAGGCCCACATTATATCCATCCGTTGCAGCGCTGTCTCATCCACCTGCTCGTAATCCTCATCAGCCAGATGGCAGTTCCCAATTTTACCAGCAATTAGTCCATCATAGGAGTGGACTACCGCTGCTAAGAGATCCATGTGCTCTTTAGCTACCTCAACTGTCACATTACTGAAATTCTCGGTCTTCAGTTTTGCTGCATTGGCTTCAGGTACAATGTAGTGGGTACCAGACGACCCTGACGTTTCCGACCCTAACGTAGAGGCTTGAGAAGAACCAGCTGAACTTGACACAAAAGCTGTCTGAAGTGGAACTCCAGATGTTTTGGCTTGAGGAGTCGCGTTGTACAGTGCTGGATTTTGATCATAGGTAGACTTTGAGCTCTATACTTCATCCTCAGCTCTTCCTCTCTCAGTTTCAGAATGAAATCATTTATATCTAACTTCGTAAGCATACCATTCTGTCTGAGATTGGGGATAAAAAAACCCATTTTTCTGGCAAACCAACAACAAAGTTTGACACTTTGTCTTCCATTGACATCGTTACTCCATGAGTGTGCATCTCACTCATCAAGTGGTAGAACCTATCGATAACATCATCCAGGCTTTCTTTATCCATCTAAGAGAAGTTGTCAAACTCCTTCTTCAAAGCCTTAGCCTTTATGGCCTTTAATGATACGTTCCCGTCATATCTCTTCTCCAATGCATCCCATAATTTCTTTGCTTGTGTATACTCAGAAAATTGATGGAAAATATCCTTCGGAATTGATTGTGTAAGAAAAGAATAGACTTTCTTCTCATCATTGTATTTGACTTTTTGTCCATCAGTCATGCCACCCATGTAAGTTTGACACCATCAGCTCCTACTAGCATGCTGTACCCCGTCTCT
The DNA here is from genome assembly GCA_018326385.1 of Flaveria bidentis. Classification (NCBI taxonomy): domain Eukaryota; kingdom Viridiplantae; phylum Streptophyta; class Magnoliopsida; order Asterales; family Asteraceae; genus Flaveria; species Flaveria bidentis. The sequence continues at coordinate 344 of BJCM01243450.1, read as the reverse complement.
ATAGATTCCCACAGATTAGGATCTACTCCATTTAAGTAGATCTCGAAACTTTGCTTCCATTGTGGGTATTCGTCTAACATGATTAGCTTAGGGGTTTTATTATGATTCCCCACTTCATTCTCCAATAGTAGTAAATTCTGAATACGTGAGTCTCTCCCTGCTGTGAATGCTGAGTATTGGTCCTCCATTGCTATTAACTTTAGTCTTTGGAACAAACTGTTTCACTTATGCGAATGAAGGTGTGCGATTGGGCTATTCGTGCGATTGAACAATGAGGTTGGTTTAATCGTACGACTGAACTAATGCGGATGGCTCAGTCGGGCAAATGAATAAGTGCGGTTGAA
>BJCM01243426.1:0-14159 GCA_018326385.1 Flaveria bidentis | reverse complement strand
TCTTTGGGAAGAAGCCATGCTGTATCAGAAGTCTGCAGTGGAGTGTCAGAGACCATACTTGTGTCCACTGGTTATAGCAGTGTCTTCCGAAGGTTAAATGGCTTCGGAAGAGTAAGTACTTCCAAAGCCACTTATACTTCGGAAGAGGCTGCTTCTTCCAAGGCTTGGAGACTTCTTCTTTTCATCATACTTCGGAAGTGATCTATACTTTATTCTTCTGAGTCTTGAACTTCGGAAGTATGCACTTGTCTTCGGAAGTAGAGTTTTGTCTTCATAAGTTGGTCTTTCCCTTTGTCTTCGGAAGAACTCTACAACCTTTGGAAGTTCCATGTTAAGCTTCGGAAGCCTTTGCATGCAGCACCAAAAATAACTTAAGTGACATAGTTTTGGTTGCATTAGCTTTCTTCTTGATCCAACAATAGTGTCATAATATTAGTCCCGATTACCTATTTGATATGTTCAATGTTCTAACACTCTCCTCATTATGAGACTAACTATATTGACCATCCCTTAAACGGTCCTACAATTGGTATCAGAGCATTTCTGGCTCTTGATTGTAAGATCTCACCATCTTAATCCCTTAGTCTCACAAAATACTTAACATGTAATATGGCAGCTCTCATAAAGGTTAATATGGAAACTAAAACCATGATAAAGTCCCCACTGATCACTCCTAAAGACATTAACACTTTGTGTCAAACAACGGGAGGCTTTATCAAGTCTTAAGACTTTAGGATATGGGAGTCTTTGTCTCTAGACCTCACATACCAAGAATCTCTTTAGCTATAGTTGGGGGTGGTATGATTCCTAAAAATGTGGTTGACTATTTTGAAGAAGACAGGAAGAGAATATACATAGATTAGAAATCCATGACTACCCTCTAAATTGCTCTTCCAAACTCCATATACAGGGGCTTCAAGAAGTGCAAGAATGCTAAGCAACTATGGGATGCACTAAAGCTTATGTATGAGGGATCCACTAAATCATAAGAGAATAAGAAAGACCTCTTGAAGTAGTAGTTTGAGAACTTCACCTTCAAAACAGGTGAAACCATGACTCAACTATATTTCAGGTATGTTGAGATTGTGAATACTCCAATGGATGTTAGAGTAACTCTTGAAAATAGAGACATTATAAGTAAGTTCATGTTAATCTTCCTATACAATGGACCCATTATTGTATTATTATCAAGAGGGCTGAGAACCTTAAGACTCTCACTCTTATAGAGTTGTATGGTATTCTTAATACATACTAGATATAGATAAATATGCAAAGTCCATATTGTAACTCTAGTAATCAACAGAGTTCAGCCCTTCATATGGTTGAAAGGAATTATAGAGAACCAAAACATCATCTCATCTGCTACCCTAATAACTCACAAAAGGGTCCATTCATCACAATCCCAGAGACACCAAGGGAGAGTTTCACTCAACGAAGTCTATTCCAAAAGAAAATCTCTTCACAAGCCTTTGTGTCTGTTGATGAAAGCATTGGCAACTTTCTTTTTACCCTTGAAGATATTGATTGTATCCATCTGGATGATCAGGAGTACATGGAGATAGTTTGACAAATGGCTCTTGTAAGGATTAAATGTAAAGGCTGATGCAACCTAAACACCCAAAGTCTCTCCTGCATGGATGCATAAGTGAACTGAAATAGAATGCTTCAGAAGTTTCACACCAGCATCAGAAAATACACTATGTGTGAAATCTTCCGAAGCCAAGACCAATATCTTCTGAAGCCAAAGATAAAGTCTTCCTAAGCTTCAAAGACAAAGTATTCTGAAGCTAACACTTGAAGACAGATTTCTTCCGAAGACTTTTGAACACATGCTTTATCTGATGTACCTTTTACATAAAGTTGGACCCCATTCTGCTACAACTTTGTAAAGTCACCAACTTTCATAAGTTGGTGATAGGTCCATGGTTTTGGTAACAGTGCATCAAGGTCTTGAGTCTGTAACTTTCTACTTTATGTACTTTATCATTTTTGTAATATATTAGGATGTGAGCTATGTCATGTCATAGTCAATATTCAAATGTCAATCTGCCTTTTGACTCTAGATTTGATTTTGTATGTTGTCTAGTCAATTGTATCTAACTGGACTTCAAAGTATTGCCGGCTGTAGGATGTAGTATATGTATCTCAAGTACTTGTAACTTTCTGATATGCTTTTATAACATTTGTAATAGAACTTAAGAAGGCAATATACTGCAATCTTGAAAACCAATTACTTTTGTTCTTTGCTATCTTGTTACATCTCATATTTACTTGTGTTCTTAACATCTTTACAAAAGGTTAACTAGTTCCCTATTTGATCTTTTAAGTATTCTTAGCAACTCTCCTCACTGTGATCTTGTGTTGTAAGTACATACCCTTCACTGGTCCTGCAATTGGTATCAGAGCATTCCAGGTTCTTGATATAAGATCTCACCATCTTAAGATCCCTCACACACACAAAATACTTAAAATCTCAAATGGCAAATATTTCTAAATCTGACATGGAAACTGGAACCATGACAAAGTCCCCACTGATCACACTTGATGACTTTGATACTTGGTGCCAAAGAATGGAAGGCTTTATCAAGTTTATAGACTTAAGAAAGTGGGAGTTTGTTGTCAATGGACCTTACATACCAAGCACCTCTTCTGCAGTTGGAGGTCATATGATCCCCAAGGTTATGGTTGACTACTCAGACGAAGATAGAAAAATAGTAGAGATTGACCAAAAGGCCATGACAGTCCTTTAGACTGGTCTTCCAAACTCTATGTATAGAGGTTTCAAGAAATACAAAATAGCTAAACAGCTGTGGGATGCATTAAAACTAATGTATGAGGGTTCCTCTTAAGCCAAGGAGAACAAAAAGGATCTCCTGAACCAGTAGTTTGAAAATTTCACATTTGAAGTAGGTGAGACCATGACTCAATAATACTTCAGGTATGTTAAGATTGTGGATACCATTATGGATGGTGGAGTAGCTCTTGAGAATAGAGATATTGTAAGGAATTTGATGTCCTCTCTTCCTAGTCAATGGACACACTATTGTGTTGTTATCAAGAGAACTAGGAACCTGAAGACTCTCACCTTGACAGAGTTGTATGGGATTCTCAGTGGTTACCAGATGGAGATGAACATGCAAGGTTCATATGGCAACTTATGTAATCAAATGGGTTCAACCCTTCATGCGGTTGAAAGGGATAGCATAGAACCCCAACATTATCTCATATGCTACCATGACAACTCATAAAAGGGTCCTTTCATCACCCTCCCTGAGACACCAAGGATGTGAGCAATGGCATGTCATAGTCACTAATCAAAAGGCAATCTGCCTTTTAGCTCTACATTTGATTTTGTTTGTTGTCTAGTCAATTGTATCCAGCTAGCCTTCAAAGTATGGCCGGCTGTGGGATGTAGTATATGTATCTCAAGTACTTGTAACTTTCTGATATGCTTTTGTAACATTTGCAATAGAACTTGAGAAGGCAATATATTACAATCTTGAAAACCAATTACGTGTGTGCTTTGCTATCTTGTTGTGTCTCATATGTACTGTGTTCTTAGCATCTTTACAATAGGTTAACAAGTTCCTTATTTGATCTGTTAAGTATTCTTAGCAACTCTCCTCAGCGTGTTGTTGTGTTGTAAGTGCATACCCTTCACTGGTCCTGCAGCTCTTCTCACTCATAGAGCCAAGAAGTTTTATTAAAGACAGGAAGAAAGTTTCCTAGCAATGTAGCCAGTGGAAAGTTTGGGTTGGACAAGAGCAAGGTAAAGTATTAAATTTGTAACCAAATGGGCCACTTTGCTAGGGAATACAAGGCACCAAGGACAAATCGTGGCCAAGCACAAACCAAACAAAACTACACTGATAAAGCCAACCATAATGAAAAGCCAAAGTAGCAAGCTGGAGTTGCTGTTCAAAAAGGAGGCTTTGAGTGGAGCTTTTAGGTGGAAGATGCATCTCTAAAGCCAAAAGAGCTAATTTTAACATATATAGGTCCTGTAACACTTGAATGTATTGGAATATCTTTACACACTTGAATGTATTATGGCTGATCATGATAAAGCCAAGGTATTGGAACATCTCTACACACTTGAATGTATTGCTAAAGTTAACATATATAGGTCCTATAACTTAGAGAAGAGATCTGATCTTGAGTCCCTATATATCTTAAAATCTAATTTCAAAAGAGCTGAGAACTATAACAAACTTAAAATAGAAGATTTAGAGAAAACCATTTTAATTGTTAAAAATGAACACACTAACTACATTACTCAAATCAAAGATTTCATCATGAAGTTAACTGAATGTCAGGCTGAGCTTGTGATCAGCAAAGCCAAGGTAGAAAATTGTGTTCTTGAAGAAGAGACCTTCAAGAACATAATATCTTCATCTTTGCATGTAAACATTTGTTATTAAAATAAGCAAGGACGGGGATCTACTGAAATAGCCCCTCCACACACAATATTGTCTGTAAGATCTCCTAGGTATGGAACTTATGAAGATGAGCTTCTTTTCATAGACCCTATGAGTGAAGAGGATAAATAGGTGATAATGAAGGATGACTTTAAGAAGAGTGAAGAAGAGCATCCTAAGAAGGGTCACTATTCTCCTAAGGAGAGAAAAGGAGTTGGGATGACCAAGTCTAGAAGGAAGAACTTGATTAGAAAAGCCAAAAAGAAATCAAAAAAGGCTCAAGAGATCAAGGCCAATTTTAACTCTATGTAGAAACAAGTCTTTTTCTTTGCAGATTTTAAGGTGGTTAAGGTAGAAGACTCAAACTTGAACACTAGTACCAAGAGTTCTAGTTCTTGTTCAAATCATTCCAACATCATGAAAAAGGCTAATCAGTTGTGTATCACTGCTACACAACCTGAACCATCCACCTCCAAAGGCAGTTCTCACCCTAAAAGAATTATCACATCATCTACAAAGAAGAAGATAGAGAAGGAAAGTGATGAAGTTCAACAGTATTCTCAAGTGAAAGCTCTCAGAAAGAAGAAAATGGATTGTGCTGACTAGGTGTTGAGAATGATATTCTCAGTTGATGTGAATCAACGAGGACCGAATATGATGATTGAGTCAGTGGTTATATTGCCGAATGTTGTAAACACAAATCATTGAATGCTTGTACTCATAAATGCGTTATATTAATGGTGTTGTAATGTTACAATGAATGCTAGGGTTTTAGCATGAAATAATAACAAGACACCTCTGAAACATATGACTATCGATGATTCTAATATTCTAGTTGTCTAGTCATTCTCAAAAGTAGCATTTTCTATTCTATGTATTAATTAATGTGGATGTGTTGATCTTCATCACCATTTCTTTTTCTTTCGCATTGGTGTTTCTTCATCAGCATTGAGAAATGCAAATAAACAAACATTTAGGCATATTTGTTGTTGAACATCTGTATTAGTAACCGCGGATGTACAAATACTTGGCAGCATTTGTTCGGCTGATCGCATTTGTTAATGTGGAAGAACAAATACTTGTCAGCATTTGCTCCATGGTCTTCCACATGAATAGATGCGGATAGTCGACACTTGTCTTCTTGATTTGAGTAGATTCTTCATCTGCATTACTTCTTGCTAAAGATGATCATGTAGTTAAGCATTGTCCAGAGCTACATCATAGACATGTCAATAGGAATTCATTTGGTAATACACTAACCAAATTAGTTAATAATTTCTTTTGTAAGAAATATGTCTCTCCTAAACCCAAAGTTGTTCAAACTTGGGTTCCTATCTCACCTGGTTAACCTGTTCTTTGATATTTTACCACGAGTCATCCACTAAGGTTATAAACAATGTATGGCATGTGTATAGTGGATGCTCTAGACATATGACAGGGCTCAAGGACTTATTGACCAATTATCAGATAATAAATGGAGGTTATGTCGCATTTGTTGGTGACAAGAAAGGAGGGAAAATGATCAGTCAAGGAGAAGTTTCCAATGGCTCCCTAACTTTAGAGAAAGTCAATTATGTACCTAAGCTTGCATTTAATCTGTTGAGTGTCTCTTAGATCTATGATAAAGATATTCTAGTCTTGTTTAAGTCCAATGAATGTCTCTTTCTAAAATCTGAGATTGATATTCCAGATGAGATGGTACTCATGCGAGCACCAAGAAAGTATGACACACATCTTTTAAACATGGGTTTAAAGGAGTCAACATCTACTGTCACATGTCTTCTGTCCAAATCTTCCACCTCTAAGTCTTTCCTATGGCATCGCAGATTGGGCCATGTTAATTTCAAAAATATAAACAAATTAGTTAAAAACAATCTCGTTAGGGGCCTTCCTTTAAAAGATTATTATGTGACTGAAAAATGTATGGAATGTGCCAAAGGCAAACAACATAAGAAACCACATAAGCCAAAACTCAAAAATAGCATATCTAATCCCCTCTAGTTGTTACATACCGATTTGTTTGGCCCAATCAGTGTTAAATCAATTGCTAAAAAAAACTTTGTGTCTCGTGATAACAGATTATTTTTCCAAGTATTCTTGGGTAAGATTTCTTGCCCATAAGGGTGAGGTTGCTGAGGAGTTGTAGAACTTAATACTTTCAATTGAGACAATAAGGAAGAGGAAGGTTTTAGCAATCAGAAGTGACAATAGTACTTAATTTAGGAATCAAATTTTTGATTTGTTCTGTGCTACTAATGGAATTTTAGGATAATTTGGTGCTGCAAGGACTCCTCAACAGAATGCGTGGCTGAACGAAAGAATCACACTCTTATTGAAGCTGCTCGTACAATGTTGTTTAAGTGGTCCTTACCCATCATCTTTTGGGTTGAGGCTATGAATTGTGCTTCATATGCTCTAAATAGGGTGTTGATAGTCAAAGACAAAATGAAGACACCTTATGAATTATTTCATAAGAGGAAGCCTTTAATTGAATTCTTTCGTCCATTTGGTTGTTCGTGCACTTTATTGAATACTCAGGCGCAGAAGACAAAATTTGGTGTTGTGTCTGATGAATGTTACTTCGTCGGCTATTCCTCTTCTCCAAAAGCTTATCGGGTATATAACAAGAGAACACATATTGTTCAAGAGTCCTTCTATATTTATTAGCACGAATCTAATTCTTCCGATGTTCAATCTGAACGAGCATGGTTCTTTGACTCCAATATGGTGTTTAACTCTTTTAATCTTCCAGTTTTTGACGATGATGCGTCTAGCTCCAATGTTCAAACAAATATCATTCCTCCAACTTCTGTACCTGTCATGCCTCAAGAACCTCCTACTACATCTGCAAACGATGCTACGTCAGTTGATATTGCATCTCCATCTTCATCATTTGACCTTCCACCTCCACCTGTTTCTGCATCCCTTCCCTCCACACCTACATCTACCTCATTTCAACCAGTATCACCTATCTCTCCAATTGACTCTACCTTACCATCAACCTCACTCTCATCCATCCATCAACAACTAATTAGCCAATAATCATCAAATATCCTACCCAGGCCTTCTGATTTCAAAACCTTGAAAGATCATCCACATGATAACATCATAGGATCTATCACCGATGGAGTTCGGATGCGGAGTCAATCTAGTTTGATTAACTTTTGTTTATACTCTTGTTTTATATCCCAAATCGTCCCAAAGAATCTTCATGCGGCTCTTCAGGACCCTTGCTGGGTTGAATCGATGCAATTAGAGCTGCAACAGTTTAGGAAACTCAAGGTGTGGACCCTGGTCGACCTTACACCAAACAAATGTCCAATTGACACGAAATGGGTGTTCAAGAACAACCCTGATGACTATGACATTGTGGTAAGAAACAAGTCCCAATTGGTGGTCCAGGTCTTTGCTCAAAAAGAATGGATTGAATATACCGAAGTCTTTGCTCCTGTCGCCCATCTTGAAGCCATCAGAATTTTTCTAGCTCATGCCGCTCATAAGCAGTTCAAAGTATATTAGATGGATGTCAGATGTGCATTCTTCTATAAAGACATTAACAAAGAGATCTATGTGTGTCAACCACCAGGTTTTGAGGATCCCGACTTTCCTGACATAGTTTACAAACTTTATAAGTCCCTTTATGGTCTTCATCAGACACCTCAGATCTGGTATGAGACTCTAATACAATATCTCTTAAGCAATGGCTTTTCTCGTGGCATCATTGATATGACTTTTTTCAAGAAGGAAATGGATGGTGAAATGCTAATTGTATATATTGTTTATACTTCTTTTTTTTATTTTCTTTCTTCACTTTTCGTTTTGTTTGCTCCATTGTTCTTCATCATTTTTCCCATAATAGAAATATAATAATAATAATAATAATAATAATAACAAAAAAATTGTTATTATTATTATATAATAATAATGACATATAGTCCGGTAAGAAATTTCTACTTCTTGCTTATTTGTAGAAATTTCGGGGGAGAATATATTAAATGATCTTGTTTTTCTTTGCAGAATAAAATGAGAAGCCTGGACGATGTAAAGGAAGTTGATAGTATTTTATGAGATATGCTTGATAGGTTCAGCCAGAAAACGAAGTAAACAATAAACTCCTAGCTAAATTAATGAGAAACATGATCTTTATTAAATATATTAAAACCAACCCCTTGCTTTGGTTTTGATGATTGAGGATCTGATTTGATCTTTGTTTATGAAATCAATATGGTTTTTCTTTTGTTTTCCTACGAAACATTGTCTGATTTGATTGAATCGTTTAAAGATTTGATCTCATAATCAGATGTGCTTTTAGCAGATGGTTTCACATAAGCATCCATTTTCTTCTTTTCTTTGGAAATTGCAAGGATGAATTTCACAAATGGCACTATGGCTTTGACTGGGCTAATTAGTTTGATGACATTTACTAACTTGTCAAAACATTCTTTGATTTTAACAGGATGACGTAACTTGAATTTCTCCTCAATGGTTTCAATATAAACACTTGGTTTACTTTGAGGATTTGTAATATGTTACTATTAATTTAGTTTCAATAGTTTTAGGTTTATTTTGCTCGGTAAGAGTGATTGACTTAGGCATGACAGTGTAATTATCATTGGATGGTGGGGGACATGAATTGTATCCAATCCCAGTCATATTCTTAGGATCCTTTGGTGAATTAAGCATCTCTTGCAGCTTGGCTAAAGACAGTTGAAACTTTTTAAATTTCTCTTTATCGACTGATTGCTCAGTTTTGGATTGAGCCAACATTTCAGTTAACTTTTCATTTTCAACTTCAAGAGTATACTTTTCTCCGTGTAGTTTTTCAATATCAGAGATGAGTGATTTGATTTTAGTTTCAAAGTGTTTTAGTTCTCTTTTAAGCATCTCTGATTTTACCTTTTCTATTTTAATCTTGGTAGCTAATTTGTGATTGTGCTCACGATATCCCTGTAGTTCACCAATGCACTTATCACTACAAAGATTAGAGTTTACCTCGAATGACATAGGTGTTGGGCCATCATTTATGTGAACAATAATAGCATGATTTTGTAATTAAGGCTTCACTTCCTCAGCATATAGGCTCTAATCACATACTCCAACTTGTCTGATTACAAGTGCATTAGAAGTAGGTTGGTTGCTTCTATGGGCTTCATTGGTCTGTTGTGGCTGACTTTGATATGGTTATTAATGTGGGCTTTGATAATGATATTGGTGTTGATTGTTCGATTGAAAACTTTAGCTCGGTTGTGATAACGAAAGTTCAAGTTTGTTTCGTGCGAAATTGTCGGTGAAACTAAGTTCTTTCAGGCATTTGGCTAGCGAAACTACTGGCGAAATTGCCTACGAAACTACAGCAACTCAGTGAAACTAGTTTTATCTGCGAAATTGTCTACGAATCTACCATATTTTCTGCGAAATTACTTCTTCCCCAGCGATACTAGTATGTCAAAGATGACTTCCCTAACCCTTGTTGATCTTGAAAGTGTAGCTCCCAACAGAGCTCCAAGACTCATAAACGGGAATAATTTCAAGGATTGGAAGAGATGTCTCAAAGTCTTTTTCTTCTACACTGACTACAATCAATAGGAATCTATAATTTTTGGTCTTCACATACCAACTGTCACTATTGGTGATGTGGTTACCCAAAACAAGGACCGATCCACATTAATTGAGAAGGATCTGAAGCTAATTGATCGAGACTAGAAAGCTTTTAGAGCAATAACTCTTTGTCTTGCACCAGACATCTACAATTGATTCGCTGAGCATAAGAATGTTAAGTCTCTCTTTGACACTCTCTGCGAGTTCTATGACGGTAACGATGAGCTGGTGAAAGATAAGGGTATTCAAGTTAAGAAGGAATTCAACTCCTTTATGGCATACAAGAACTTGAGTCTCACAGATCTCACTAATCGTTTTCTTATAGTATCAAGCACACTGAAGAAATACGATGAAAAACTTTCCAATAGTGAGCAAGTCAATAGGTTGCTAGACTCTATCCAACCTCAATGGAGTCTGCAAGTGAGAATGCTAAATTATGAAAGAGGCTTCACTGATTACAAGCTTATGGACATTATCAATAAGCTTAAATCCTTCAAGTTAGACATGAAGAGAAGGGAATTCAACTTAACCATGATGCCTATATCTGGTTTCACACAAAATGCTGCATTATTGTCTTCCGTTGCAAGCTAATCTATGAAGACATCTCGTCAAGAAGGAGTGTTGTGGTAGTGTTGGGAGGGATCAAGCTAATTCGAAAGAAAATGTTGAAACTTCAGTTATATCTGAGATAATGGCTCTTTTTGGTATGTTTGTTCAGAGCTATAAAGCCTTAGTGGCGGGGGGGGTGAAAGAAAAAGGGGTGATGATAGAGGACATGTATCAAGTGGACCCTAATGATTTGGAAGAGACTGACATTCAATTGCAAATGGCAATGTTGACACTTAGAGCCTGGAGATTCATGGAGCACACTGGAAGAAAGAATTTTAGGGGTCAAAGCTCCAACTCCAAACTAGGATTTGATAAGTCGAAGCTGAGGTGTTTTAATTGCAAGCAGTTGGGACATTTCAAACATGAATGTCCATTGCCAATCGTCACTGATCCTAGTAATTCGAGAGTTCCATGAATGGTTTCAAGTGGGAGTAAAGAGGAGATGAGTCACAAGAAAGAGAAAGCGATAATTTCTAATTTTGATTGGAATACTGAAGTTGAAGAGACGAGAGATGAGATTAACCAAGTGCTGGTGTGATAGGATCTAAGATCTAGTTTGATCAATTAGGTTAAGATTTTCAGCGAAATAGTACTAGAATTAGACGAAATTTAAGCAAGAATAAGATAAATATTCAATCAAACAGTGACGGTTATAGAAAGAGAAAGTTTTCTGCAAAAGATAATATTTTCATTCACTCATAAGCTTCGGCATGTTACAAATTAGGTCAACATTCCTTTTATAGAGGAATGTGACGTCAGCAGATGTCACCTGATAGTGACATCTAACAGATTTATACAAACAACTGAAAATAACTGAAACTACTGAAGATGTCCATAACAGCTGAGGACATCTTACCATAAACGCTTAAGTACTAGCTAATTCTATAACTACTGAAACTACAACAACTGAAGTGTAAGAACTTCAGATGTTTACATTATACTAAACTACTGATTACAAACTACTGAAAGTAAATCATCACAACTACTGAAGAGATCTTCTTCAGCTGTTATGACAACTTCTGAAAACTGTCTTCAGTTGATGTCTTCAGACTTTGTCTTCAGCTAATGTCTTCAGCTGATTTCTTCAGACTTTGTCTTCAGCTGATGTCTTCAGACTTTGTCTTCAGCTGATGTCTTCAGACTTTGTTTTCAGCAGATGTCTTCAGACTTTGTCTTCAGACTTTGTCTTCAGACTTTGTCTTCAGACTTTGTCTTCAGCTGATGTCTTCATACTTTGTCTTCAGACTTTGTCTTCAGCTGATGTAGACTTCTTCAGTTGTTATAATGTCTGTGGGACTTAAAGGTTTTTTTGATCTGGCTCATTGGTTCTTTTGGTCCAACAATGTGGAAGGGAGCATGCCGGTGAGTGTAGGATGGGAATGAATGTATGCTTCAGGTGTGGCAAGTCTGGCCACATCACTAGAGAATGTAGGGCACTGAAGTGCTATAACTATGGCGGGGAGGGCCACGCGACCAAAGACTATAAGAAGCTGAGAGCGGAGAGCTCTGGTGCGAAAAAGAAGCTGGAGGAAGGAGGGCAGAGGGCAAGTTCTAGGGCTTACACCATGACCCGAGAGGAAGCCAGAGCTGTTCCCGATGTCGTGTCAGGTATGTTTCCAGTAAACCAAACTTGTGCCTCTGTATTGTTTGATTCCGGTGCTAGTAGGAGTTTTATATCCACTACGTTCTGTGCTAAGTTTCCTATTAGTAGTAGAAATGTCAGTGAACCATTTGATGTAGAAACTGCTATTGGCAAGTACACTAGAATTACTGATGTGATAGAGGACTGTGCTATAAAACTAGAATGTCATAGGTTTGCTGCTAGGTTACATGTGATGCCCCTAGGTGGATTAGATGTAGTACTAGGGATGGACTGGTTAGCAACCTATGAAGCAAACATCGTATGTCACAAGAAGATGATTCGATTAGTTACGCCCGATGGGAATTTGGTTACGATTTATGGAGATCGTGTTACTACGATCCGGAAGATGATTTCAATGGCTGTGGCGGGGAGGTGCATGAAACGTGGATGCAGTGCCTACTTGGCCTACGTAAAAGATATGGATGCGTCGGGACCGCAATTATTTGAGGTGCCAGTGGTGTGCAACTTTCTAGATGTATTCCCAGAAGACTTACCCGGCGTGCCACCTGATCGCGAGATTGAGTTCCAAATTGATTTGATACCCGGTGCTCAACCCTTTGCCAAAGAACCATATCGATTAGCTCCGACTGAGATGAAGGAACTCATGAGCCAGTTGCAGGAGTTGATGGATAAGGAATTCATTCGACCGAGTATCTCCCCATGGGGTGCTCCAGTATTGTTTGTAAAGAAAAAGGACGGAAGTATGCGAATGTACATCGACTATCGAGAGCTGAACAAGTTGACGGTGAAGAATCGGTACCCGTTACCAAGGATTGATGACTTGTTGGACCAGCTCCAAGGTGCCAATTGGTTTTCGAGAATAGATCTACGATCTGGCTACCATCAATTTAAGGTGAAGGAACAAGACATTCCTAAGATAGCTTTCCGTATGCGTTATGGACACTACGAGTTCCTTGTTATGTCTTTTGGTCTAACTAACGCGCCAGCTACCTTTATGGATTTGATGAATCTAGTGTGCCGACCGATGTTGGATAGATCAGTGATTGTGTTCATTGATGATATCCTGATCTACTCGAAGAGCGAAGAAGAGCATGCCGGTCATATTCAGGAGGTGTTGGAGACATTAAGAAGGAAGAAGTTGTATGCCAAATTCTCCAAGTGTGTGTTCTGGTTGCACGAAGTTCAGTTCTTGGGTCATGTGGTGAATCCTGACGGAATCATGGTGGACCCGGCAAAGGTGGAGGCGGTTATGCAATGGAAGTCACCGAAGACGCCATCCAGGATTCGTAGCTTCTTGGGTTTGGCGGGCTACTATAGAAGATTCATCCAAGACTTTTCCAGGATCGCTTCTCCACTAACCAAGTTGACCCGAAAATATGTGAAGTTTGTATGGTGTCAAGCTCAAGAGAAAGCATTCGAGAAGTTAAAGGCAAGGTTGACTCAAGCTCATGTCCTGTCATTACCCGAAGAAAGCGAGGATTTGGTGGTCTATTCAGATGCTTCCTACTCAGGGTTGGGTGCGTGTTAATGCAGAGAGGGAAGGTTATAGCCTATGCATCCCGACAGTTGAAGGTTCATGAGGTCAATTACCCTACTCATGACTTGGAGCTAGCAGCCGTGGTCTTTGCGCTAAATATTTGGAGGCACTACCTTTACGGGACAAAGTTCACCATTTTCACTGACCACAAGAGCTTGAAGTACTTCTTCGAGAAAAAAGATCTGAACATGAGACAGAGACGATGGTTGGAGCTTATAAAGGACTATGATTATGAGATCCATTACCATCCGGGCAAGGCTAACGTGGTGGCTAATGCGCTTAGTCGGAAAGAGAGGCCCGAGCCGATTCGGGTGAAAGCTTATCAACTAATCATGACCTCTGATGTGATGAAGCAAGTTAAAGAGTTTCAAGATGAGGCATTGCAAGAAAATCA
>BJCM01243392.1:0-16799 GCA_018326385.1 Flaveria bidentis | reverse complement strand
ATGTTTTGTATTGTTTCTTGGGTTGGCACATGTTTTGCCACATTTTACATTTCTATTTCTTTGGGTTGTTTTTATTATACGCTTCCGCACAGTTTTCAAGATTTTTCTTTGGTTGATTTGGTTTATTATTGCATATAGAGTCGTTCTGAGTAACTATTGACTGTGATCCTGGTTTGTTCACATGCCTCGCGGTTAAACTCCGCACGTGGATTTTGAGGGTGTGACAGAAAAGGTCCTTTGGGAAATCATCAACAACCTGAGTTGTTGTTGTTTATTAATTTCATTAGGTTGTATCAGAGCCTTGGCTCAAATCAAACATTGATTTTCGATCCTCTCTTTCCACAACATGATATACGTGGTTCATTTTCTTCGAAACATACACTTTGAGCTAAAGTAATCACAAACACCTTTTTCTACTTTAAACATTCATCAAATGCTTAAAACATGATTTGTTAATCTAGTTTTATGCATTTTGTATAAGATTTTGTGTGTTTACAACTCAAAATATCATTCATACAATGTTTTTGAAATATTTTGTGTGTTTACAGCTCAAAATATCATTCATACACGATTTACAAGGGTTTTTGATAAATCAGTACACGAGTATTGTTTTATAAGGTTTTCATCAAATAAACGCTCATTTGAACACTTTGAATCCATTCATTGTATTTTAACATCTTATTTGAGTTGTTATACACTTAAATTAGGAAATTTATCATCTTCAATTAACAATCTGATTGTAACAGCCGCCAAAAACCCTAGGATAAACCCTAGTTTTTGTTCATACACATCCTTCAAAATTCTATGGTGAGTTTTGTTGGTTAAACATCAAAACCGGAGAAGAAACATATTCTTCTTTGAAATTTTGAAAAATTTACTTTTTGATCCAAAAGGTTAACTTTTAAACATTTTCTGTGTCTTTAGGGTTTTTGACTTTTATTGACAGACTTCATTAAAAGTTGACATTCCTTAACAATTTCTTTCTTTTTACCGAGATTTGAAAGTGACATCATTAAACAAAAATTAATTTAAATTAATTAATTTCTTTTATTTGGTAAAATGTAAAAAGCAACGAAAACACTATCAAACAAATCCTAGTGACATTAGGATAAAAATAAACTTAGCACCAAGATAAATATTCAAACAAATTTGACTTAAACAATTAATTTAAAATTTAGAAAACATGTTTGTTGAAATTTCAGGATCAAACAATGGTCTTAAACCACCAAGAGTCAAGAACAAAGCAGATTTCAGAAAATTGAAATTTATGTTCAGAAATTGGATTATTTTTGCAAGACCAGGACCAATGGACATCCATAAACAAGGTACCATACATTCATGTGACTCTTGGTCCAGACTATAACATTCAAAAACCGGTAAGCTTGAAAAGTGTAGCTGGTGATAACCACAAGAGGGTGAAAATAGACATGAAAACATACACCATATTGGCAATGACCTTTCCATTTGAAATTTTGACAAGAGATGAAAATTTCAAAACAACCTATGAACTGTGGAAAGTTCTTCACACCATGTGTGAAGGAAGTGAAGAGATTATGAAAATCAAAAAGGAGATTGAGGACCCAATATGAAACATTTTGCCACATTCAAGGAGAATACTTTCCATAACAACTTTGAAGATTCATTCAATTAGTGAATGACATGATAGTTTATGGCCTCAAATATGAATCTATGGAGATCAACAAAAAGATGTTGCACACACTGCTAGAGAGCTAGACTCAGTCAGTGTCTCTGATGAAAGCAACATTGGATCTTGAAGCATTAACTCTAGATGCTCTAGTGGCTAAAGTTAAAGCATTATAACTAGATGAAAGATCCAAAAATAATTGTACAATCTGACATGTGGAATCATACAAGTTCAAGGAGCTTCAACAAATAGACAGTGCATTCTTTACTTGCAATGGTGAAGATGAAGTTGAAGAATTTATGGATTCCAGTGAAACTTTATCCTTCTCTGTTCCTGAATCATCCAACAACAAACAAAAGTCCAAAAAGACTAGTGTTCATGCTTCTCATGAAGCAACACCACAGAGCAAACAACAACAACATCATGCTTCAAGCTCCATCAAATAATAACAACCAAAGACTAAAAAATTCTATAAGTTTGAGAAGCTGATGGATGCTCTCACAATCATTCTACAAAGTGAAGAGCAAAAGGCAACTTATGCAGCTTTTTCCCCAAGCTTTGAAGCACACTTGGATGCTAATCTTATGCCATCATATGTCACCCAGCAAGACTTGGATGAATTACCATCAGACATGGTTGAAGAAATGGATTTTCAGTGGTCCATGGAAATGATTGCCAATAATAAAAAAGGTTTCTTCAAAGAAATAGAGGGTTGAGCGTGGACAAGAAAACCAAAATTGGTTTTGACAAGACAAAGGTGAGATGCTACAACTGTTAACTGTATGGACATTTCTACAGAATGCCAACAACCAAGGGTTGATAGAAACAACCAAACACAAGCATCAAACAACTACCATTCAAATAGACAAGTTCCACCTCCTATTAGTATTCTTACTACACCAACTCCACCTCAAGTCACATAATATAGGCCAAATCAACACTCAACATCATCTGCCATGATTATCAAACAAGATGGTGAGTGTGATTGGAGCATGTATAAGGTTGAGATCCAATCTCATGATAAAGGCCTCATGGCAAATATTGAAGATAAGATCACTGAAATCCCAAAGGAGGTGAGGGAAAACCTTTGTACATAAGAATTCATGGACAAAGTCAATAGATATAAGGAACATGCAGACAAACTTCATCTGAAAGTAATTAAAACAAACGTTTTGAATGAAAGTCTAAAATCAGAAAAAAAAAATAAGGGATTAAAATTTATTCATTACATTGCATATCAAGTTGAGCAATTATCTGAATCTTTGACTCAATGAAAAACCATACAAGCTGAAACTAAAGTGAAACTTCAAAAATTTTAGGTGAGCAATAAGAAGTTTGAAAAACTTTTTGCGCAACAAAGGGCTTTTAAAGTCTCTTCAGGTTTAGGATATAATAAGGTCAACCCACCTTATAATGATAATTATATACCTCTACCTGAATCAATGATGAACAAACATGATGCGTCTCTTGACCCACATGACAAGACTGATGATTCAAATTAATCATCATCATCATCATCAAAATCATCATTAATATCAAAAACAACTTTGATAAAATTTGTAAAAGTCAAGCACCCTTACATGTTAAACCAATAGATTTTTATTAAAGAGAAAATAATGAATTTGATCAACAAACAACAGATGAGGATGATGTTGATCTATTGGATAATGAGTCAGTACAGCAACTACTAAAACAAAAAAAGTTTCAAGTGTGGTCGATACACCAACCAAATAATCAAAGAAGACTAAATGTTTTGAAATCTTCTCAGGTGGAAGAAAAGTTGGATCATCCACTAAACATATAAAGGGAAGAGAAAGTTCCAATTTATCAAAAACAAACAACAATAACTTTTGATATACATCTAAAATCAAATTTTAAAATCAAAAGTTATAAGCAAAAAGGCAATGCAAATTTACCATACTGTAAGTGGTGTGATCAATACACTTACAACACTAACAAATGTAAATATGGTAAATATTGCAAGTACTGTAACATGATCAATCACAGTACTGAATCTTGCCACTTTCACAACTACTATTCAATTTGTGAATGATACAATCATAGCACTACAACTGGCTGCTTCAACAAGAAAATTAAGAAGGAAACCAAACAAGCTCCTAACAAGAACAAAGTAGAAGTACAAAGACAAACGCCTCATCAAAAGGTTGTTTTAAACCAGGACACAACTTTTTATGATACCTTTAAACAATCAAATAGAAGACATAAGTCTTAAAACATAGAAAAATTAGATAATGGTATTCAAAGGAAGAGAGCTCAAAGTACTTTTCTTGACTAAGCCAAAAATACTTACAGGAAATCTAGTGTATCTAGATTCCAAAACCATCAGACAATGGCACTCTAAAAGAAATTTTTATTATGAGAAAAGACGGAAAGCCTTAGACCATCTTGGCTTGGGTTGGCCCATCTAACTAATATCTTTGCTTCTATAGCGACATCAAAGAAGGCCTGACAACATCTGGTATCACTATAAAAAAGTGGGCTATTTGAGACTGAAAAATTAGTCTCTAATATTCCCTAATAAATCTTTAATGGATATCAGGGACTGATTTTGGTATTCCCAGTCAGTTCTTAATACCTAGTCCTAGATACTCACATTAGTCACTAAATTTCAGTCTTAATTCATTCTCTAACAAACCTGAATTCAGTCCTTAATTTATCCCCTTGTTTCAAGTCATTTTGAATAGCTTTCATCAGCGACTTAAAATCAGTCTTTGGTGATAGTCTTTCGGAGACTAAAAATTAGTTCTTAAACCTTTCAAATTTGTCCTAAATATTGTAAGACCCCATTCTTGAGACGCTCACAGCTGGTCAATCATCGCACATATAACATATATTTACATTAACTTTAATAAAACTTTACAGAGGAAACATTTAAAAAACCATTTCATTTTAAACACTTTTGCAAAATAATACAACGTTCATTACAAAATATCATTCGTTCCCATTACAATGCAAAAACGTTACACAAAAGAATGCCATCCAAAATAAGCCAAGTAGCTGCCTCGTGCCATCCTCAGCAACATTTACCTGCCAATTGGAAAATGCATAAAAAGTCAGCGTTCCTGAGTGAGTTCTAGTTTTATAAAAACATAATATTACCTTTCGGTCGTTAAAACATTATCTTTACTATCGCACATGATCACACATCATACATACATCAAGGTAATAGTTATTATTTTCATCATCGTTCGTTTCATACATTTCGAACGTTTCGCACATTTCGTACTTATCGCACTTTTCGTACATTTATTATCTTTCACTTCTATCATCTAGGGTTAAGCAACGAGGACCCCATATCGCACATATCGCACGTATCACACGTACGGAGTAGTCACATAGACTAACCCCCCCTGTGTGTGAACCCTTAAGGGTTAGCCAATATCGCACGCTATAAACACACAGTTAAGCTAACAACTCTCATTGAGTTGTGAACCTCCTTTCATTTGCTTGCAAGACTTTTCATTCGTTCATTATGTTCCACTTTCATTATCTTAAATCTTACACTTCATTAAGATAATACTTTACGTTCATCATAAAAAGAACAACACGTAAAGTCTCATCATTATATGAAATAAGGAACATAACATACAATCATGCAATCATACATAATCATCAAACATCATCAATCACACATCATCATGTATAGGAATCTATCATACATCACATCATACATCACCCATCACATCATCTATGACTTCAAAAAGTCAACTTTCATAGCCCCTAGGAACCTCCCAAGTCAAAGCCTATATTTCTCTTTTTCCCCGAAAATCCGAAAAAATACACCAAGTCTCTAGGCGCATGGGCACTATGCAGGCGTATTGACACTATTGGGGTGCATGAGCAACACTTAGTCTATTCTAGGCAGTTCTAGGCACATGGGCACTATGCAGGCGCATGAGTGCCTGGGCGTATGAGATGTCTGGGCGTATGAACACTTAGTCAAATTCAGCCTAATTCTAGGCGCGTGAGTACTATTTGGGTGCATGAGGTTTTGGTTAGTAAATATTATTATCATGTTTAAATCCACACTTCTCACAAGATACAATCACATTCGGCTAAATATATGGAGTCATAATCAAGATTAAGTATGACTAATACACTTAATTGCCTAGTATGAATACGTGTGAAATCATATGCTTGTTAAGAGATCAAATCTCCACCTACTTAGATATTTACTTGCATAAATCATTAGGTCTTTGATGGATTGTAACTTGCCTCGGGCTCGGGTATGGAATATTTGGTAAAAGTGGCTAGTTGCTAGACGATCTTGGCTTATTTTTCTAACATAAAATACAAGGAAAGCAATAAAAGGTTCCCTATACAATACTTCAAGCTAGAAGGGATATGCTAACTTGAGGACTCATTTAAGGTCAATTGTCAAGACCGTAATTTGCTTTCAAGAACCATACCTCATCTTTTACCCAAAGATACACAAAATTTTCCTTTCTCAAGGATCGTTCGACTTGAAGGCTAATAGCACCAAATCGTATTAGTTTTGTGTATTCGTATTGAGATTCAGTTTGATTCTTTTTGCATTTTCCATTATGGGACCAATTTCCACAGTTCGGGCATATTTCATATCTTTTTGCCCATCTCTTTATAGCACTTTTTGAAATCCCACAAAATGGCGAAACTTGTTCCTTTTTTCGCCATTTCTTTCTTGTGTCGAACGTGAGATTGAAAATTTGTTCGTGGATTTCCGAAAGAAGTCTCAGTTTTGTGTGATGAAGACAACAAAGCAAATTGAAATCAAAATAATGCATTCCAGTTCTTTAAGGTCTGCCGGTAAAAGACCAATTTTTTTATAAGCCAAAAACGTGTCTTTAACAAAAACAGGTTTTGTTGAAGGCTTTTTGGTTAAGTGACTTGGTGGTTTGGGTGATTGAAAGATAAAAACGTTTAAGCTCAACGGGGCTAACTAGGGTTGACGTTCGGGTAAGGAAAATTAAAGATAATGGTTGGGGCTCGAATGGTTACGGTTTCCTAGTGCCTAACTCATTTTTATGCAACAAATACCAATTAAGGTCTTGAAATGTATACCTAAAGCAAGTTCTAATAACACGTGTCATATGGCACCCTTAATTAAATCCAAAATAAAAGTAGAATTGCAATTTGCAAAAGTTGTTTAAGGCTAAAAAATAAACTCACATATGGATGGAATTGGGTAAAAGTGTTTCATTTTACATGATTAAATATTTTACTAGATTATTGTTTTTAAGGATATCATAAAAAAACATTTTCAATTTTATTTGGACGTCATGAATTTACTTCTCTATTTCGCGAAAACGTATATTTATAATTTGGTTTATCAAAAATTATATTAAATTTTTGGTTTCTTGTCACAAAAGTTACTTGTTAAGTGATCTTTTCATAAAATTTTTATATTTGGATCTTTTTAACAAAGTCAAATGCATTACTCCCATCCCCACACTTAAAATTCACATTGTCCTCAATGTGATTAACATATTCAAGATCAAGAAAGGGTAATCAAATAACTCCCCTAAAAATGATGAATTTGTCACTTGTGTCTAGTTTGCCCTTGAGTTGGTAGAATCTTCAGGATCACCTGAAATGTCACCAATTTATTTAAAGGATCACCTGAAACGTCACCAATTTATTGGAAGTATTAAAATCCTAAACACACAAAATAAAAACAAAATGACATAAATTAAAAGATAGATTGGCACGAAACAACTGTGTCGGGCCCCTGAATATGATACGGTTTTCAAGGTCTTTGTGGGGGGATATCCCCCCACTCATGGTACATTTGGTTCCTGATGTATGTGACATCGTTTCTCAGGTCATCGACTCGGGAATGCAGATTTTTGACTCGGTTGAAGGCTCGTTGGGCATATTCAAATGATCACCTTGCATGGTCGCTGGTGGTTTGGATTGACTCATAAAGGTCTAACATGGTTGGAAATTCCGTTGTACGTGAACTTGAAGATCCAGCTTCGGCTCCTTTTGGCTGTATCGGCATGTCGAGGTCCATAATTATTTCTTCGAGATCCGCCGAATCCTAGATTTGTCACTTCTTATCCATGAATCTCGGCTGCCCATTTGGTAGGCTCGTCAACATGTACATACTTGTGCAAATGCTCAAGTATAATAGTCCTGACATCACTCCTTCAGTTCCCTCAGTGTTACAACCATAGCTCTCGTATAAGTTCAAAATCTAGCTTCCTCCAAACATGGGTGTTGGAGCACCTGCAATCATATTCCTGAAAAAAAAGACTACAAAACAAATACCCAATATTACATGGAAACTGATTAACCATACAATATAAAATAAACAAGTCCCTCAAATTAACAACTCCCTCGCTTTGACCATGAGTTGTTATGGAATGACTAAGTAACCAATGAATGTATCGTAGCAGCGGGTCTCGTATCTGACTGCTTTCCGTTTTACTCGAGTTGAACCCTCTGGTTCCAATCCGCTCCTAAAATGCTTTACTCATTGCACCACTTCCCACGTCTTTACTTTCCTCGTCCAGGAAGGTATGGTACGTCGGCATTCCTGATATTGCTTCCTCCTCCATTTCTTGTTCCGTTTAGATTCCGAGATAGACACCAAACAAGACAATGGATGTTTTATGCCAATGTCCAGCAAGTCTGAATGAAACTACATTATCATCCCAAGGGTCAGAGTCTTTCATGCTAAATCTGAAAGATGCTAAAAATTCAAGAGTTAGTTCATAAACGAAAGGTCTATTTTATGAGAATAAACGCTTCCATTAAATACTCAATAATTTATTATATCTTTCTAGCTGTCCGACAACTGCTAGTGTTTCTTCATCTGCTTGTAAGTGGGATCTTTCAACCCTTTCTAGTAGTCTTTGAAGTCTATCACGAGACCATCTCTCGCAGCTCCCTTTAAATTGCAAGTAGGGATGATCCATGATCCTAAAGTTTTAAAA
The DNA here is from genome assembly GCA_018326385.1 of Flaveria bidentis. NCBI lineage: Eukaryota > Viridiplantae > Streptophyta > Magnoliopsida > Asterales > Asteraceae > Flaveria > Flaveria bidentis. The sequence goes on along the minus strand of BJCM01243392.1, from coordinate 8,216 downwards.
ATAAGTTAATCTATACAAAACAAATTTTTTGAACAGTTTCATGATGTTAGTGAAAACCATAACATCATAATGATTCAACTCATGTTCAAAAATAGTTGAAAATTTATCATCCAAGGAAAAATTGTTGAACATGGGGGTGCGTTTTGTGAAACTTGGGGTTGCGGTTAACATGGATATGCATGGAATTTTGACTCGAGCACGTGTGGTTTTGTTTGTTAACCTTTGATTAAGCATGGGTTTAACATTCTCTTGCTTTAAAAATCAAAGATTATACGTTTAACGTTTTAATTACTTGTTTATAATTCAAGATACTCAAAAATATATATAGTGTTTAATACCACTTGCGAATTCTTGTAACTTGAACATGATTAACAAAGATTTCACCACGAATTATGAAGATAGTCTTGTTAACAATAAAAGAAAACAAACTAATTAACTAACTAAACATACTAATAACTAACTAAACATAGTAATTAACACTAATCTACTACAAGAATAAATATGAACAACACAAGCCATAAATTTATAACTTCCCGTTCAAATGTAGATGCTACCCATCAATAGCTTTCCCAAGACCACCATAACATTAACATAATATTTATAACACCATTAGTTCATCAAAAATTACATAAGTTTCATCCGATTAGGATGATAAAAAGAGTTTAGCTCATAATGAGCTTGAACAGAACAACGGATAACAAAGAAGATAGATAGGTAATCATCGGTGAAATGGAACAATCAAACTGATAATCCACAATGGATGATGTTTAGACGATCCCAAGCTTCTTCCAAGTGTTGTATGCACCTCCCGAGCCTCTAAATGACCTTGAAGTCTTGATTCCCGAGAGAATTCTGCAGAGTAACTCTCCCACCAAAGCTTTCCAAAAATGGTGAACTTAGGCTTCTATTTATAGGCTTTCTAGAGTGTTTAAGCACAGCCCCGTGCTAGTACAATGCTTACGAAAGTTGGTCGGCTCGTACATGAAGGTTGTGTTGGGCACGACCCCGTGCTAAATGGGGCACAACCTCTTGTTGGAGGTGGGGCACGACCCCGTGCCTCATGGGGCATGGCCCCGTGCCTACTTTTAGGGGATAATACTTTTTTTCCTGTCGGATCTCCAAGCACGGGGGTGTGTTTCTAGCAAGGCATGGGGGCGTGCTTAATGAGGCACGGCCCCATGCTTGGACTCCAATGCTCAGATTACTTCAATTTCTTGTTAAATATGCTTCTTTTGTCCATCTTGCCCTTTTTAAACACCTGAAAACACAATTCAACATTTTAAGTACATTTTCATCATTTTAAGGAAGATATTAAGGAATAATTGATGTGCTTTTGATAGGATTTTTATGTATAATTTGGAGCACATCAATCCCCAAAACTAGGAATCCACATTTGTCTGAATCGGGTCCTAACACCGAGTGTGTTTTCACCCAATTCCGCAACCAGACCTCTCATTCTTTCAGAGTTAAGATGATCTTCCTTCATTGCCTTATCTTGAAACTCCCTGACTTGCTTCATCACCTCATAGGTCATAATCAACCGGTAAGCTTTCACCTGAGTCGGCTGGGGTCTCTTTTTTCGGCTAAGGGCATCCACCACCACGTTGGCTTTGCCCGGATGGTAAAGGATCTCCTAATCATAATCTTTTATGTGTTCCAACCATATCCTTTGCCTCATGTTTAAGTCTTTCTGCTCGAAGAAGTATTTCAAACTCTTGTGGTCAGTGAATATGGTGCACTTCGTCCCGTATAAGTAATGCCTCCAAATTTTTAACGCGAAGAGCACAACTGCTAGCTCCAAATCATGAATAGGATAATTAACATCATGAACTTTCAACTGTCGGGATGTGTAGGCTATAACCTTTCCTCTTTGCATCAACACACATCGGCCGACACACTCGATTCATCATGTCCATAAAAGCAGCTGGCGCATTGGTCAAACCAAAAGACATAACGAGAAACTCGGAGTGTCCATAACGCATGCGAAAAGTTGTTTTAGGAATATTCTGCTCCTTAACCTTCAGCTGATGATAACTAGATCGAAGGTCTATCCTTGAAAACCAACTGGTACCCTGGAGTTGATCTAATAGATCATCAATTCTCGGTAAGGGGTACCGATTCTTCACTGTCAGCTTATTCAACTCACGGTAGTCTATACACATCCTCATGCTACCGTCTTTCTTCTTCACGAATAAGACCGGAGCACCCCAAGGAGAGATACTCAGCTCAATGAACCCTAAGCAACTTTTGCAATTGCTCCATCAACTCCTTCATCTTAGTTGGAGCCAACCGATATAGCACCTTAGCAACAGGTTAGGCACCTAGTATCAAGTCAATCTGGAATTCGATATTGCGGTCAGGTGGCACTCCTGGTAAGTCTTCGGAAAACACATTTGGAAAGTCACACACCACCGGTACATCAGACAGTTGTGGTGTTGGCATATCCGCGTCCTTTATATAGGCCAAATAAGCACTACATCCACGCCTCATGCACTTTCCCGCCACCGCCATCGAAATCACTTTCCGGATCGGCATGACTTGATCACCATAAATAGTCACCGAATTTCCGCCAGGTACTGTCAGTTGAATCATCTTCTTGCGACACACAATGTTCGCCTCGTAGTCCGCCAACCAATCCATTCTAGGACTACGTCAAACCCTCCTAAGGTCATCACAAATGGTCTAACATGAAACTTGTGACCTTCTAGTTCCACATCACAACCTTCTATCATCTTGGAAATCCTGATAGACTTACCTATGGCAATTTCTACATCGAAGGGTGTAACTATATTCTTACTACTAACAAGAAATTTAGCATATAAAGTAGCAGAAATAAAACTCTTACTAGCACCAGAATCAAATAACACAGAAACTAGAATTTGGTTTACTAGAAACTTACCTGACACAACATCGGGGTCCATCCTAGCCTCCTCCTGCTTCATTGTGAACGCTCTAGCACTCGCCCTCTGCCCTTCTCCTCCAGTCTTCTTCTCTCCCGAACCTTCAGCCCTTGGCTTCTTGCAATCGCTGCTCAGATAATCATTTCTCCATAGTTTAACACCTTACCCCATAATCTCTCTCCATATGACCAGGCTTCCCACACTTGAAGCAGATATTTGACCCCCATTTGCATTCTCCCAAATGCTCCTTTCCACACTTACCACATCTCTTCGATCCTACACCAGATGTGACCACACGCTGGTCACCCACCTTCGCCACCTTGTTGTTTGGAGTGAGTCCGTCACGTCCAAACCATTTCCCATTCCAGTTTCGGTCACCACCACCCTTCTTACCAACTTCAGCCACCACCACCCCTCGCTCATCATACAACCTTCCTACCAAATCAACCGCCGACTTGAACGTGCTCAGTCGAGCAACAATCATATGCCTACGGATATCCGCCGACAGCCCTTGGATGTATCTCTTGATCTTTCATGACAGAGGTGTCACTTGATCTGGCACCAGTCGTGCCATCTCATTGAACTTAGTGGTGTATTTTTGATGGGTCATAGTCCCCGCCTCCAACTTCAGGAACTCCCTCTCAACTTTGTCCATCTCTCGGTGAGGATAAAACTCCTCGATCACCAACCTCTTCAGCTCCGACCACCTTATTCTTCCGATAGCCCGACTACCCTCAGCTTGGACAAAATTGACCTACCAACACAAAGCTGAGTCCACAAATGAGTGGGTAGCGAACTTCACCTTCTGATCTTCCCGACACTCGCTAATGTCGAGTACTGCTTCCATCTCTCTCACCCATCGGTGAGCAGCAGTAGCAGTACCGATACCATCAAAGGTAAGGGGCTTGCACCTTTGAAATGCCCCGTAGTTGCAGCCTCGTGCCGCCTCCGGCGTAGGCTCTTCTTCTTCCTCTTCTTCTTTGTCATCGGAGAGAACCATTTTAGTCTCCGGTCGCTCCCGTCCTCCCGAGGACCTATTCCTCTCCCTTCTTTCTCCTTCTCTTACAACCTTAATCACTTTAGTCACCACAGACGGTAAGATCGTATGCATGACTTGATGCACTTCTTCAACAACAACCTCCTTCACTGAGGCTCTTAAGTTAGCACTCTCATCCCTAGCCCCTGGATGAGGAGTCTCTTGTTCTTCATGAACCACCCTTTCAACCCTAGGCCTTCCTCTTGTAGCCTGTGGTTCAGCACCACGTCCACGACGACCTCCACCACGTGAAATTTTTGATTATCTACCACCGGCCATCCTTTAAACACACTATAAGATTCAAACACCAACAAGGTCATTCAAAGTAATAGCTCAGTTTATGTCAAGTATAGTAAGTCCCTAATTACAGTGGCCAGTTGTGATTAGCCACTTACTTTACTCTTCATACCCCAAGCATTTCCTATCCTAACGACATCAGTATCTAAATCTACTAATAGCACACAGAACAAATCACATAACATGTGCACCTAATTTCGGTTAACATTAAGAAAATGCCTGATGGCACACAGCTACTCGGATTGGCATCCTTTCTCTTTCTGTCCCATTTTCAGTTTAAGTTTAGGTTTCTTTTGAAAACTTACACATTTCACATAAACTTTGGCTCTGATACCAAGTTGTAAGGCCCCATTCCCGAGACACTCACAGCTGGTCAATCATTGTACATAAAAACCATTTCATTATAAACACTTTTGCAAAATAATACAATGTTCACTACAAAATATTGTTCGTTCGCATTACAATACAAAAACTTTATACAAAAGAATGCCATCCAAAATAAGCCAAGTAGCCGCCTTGTGCCATCCTCAGCAACATTTACCTACCAACTGGAAAATGCATAAAAAGTCAGCCTTGCTGTGTGAGTTCTAGTTTTATAAAAACATAAAATTACCCTTTGTTCGTTAAAACATTTTCTTTACTATCGCACATGATCACACATGATACGTACATCAAGGTAATAGTTATTATCTTCATCATCGTTCGTTTCATACAATTTGCACGTTTCGCACATTTCGTACTTATCCCACTTTTCGTACATTTATTATCTTTCACTTCTATCTAGGTCTTGTACTTAACCCCCCTCTTGAACACAAAGCTATATCATATAGGGTTAAGCAACAAAGACCCCCTCTTGCTCAACTACCACGGTTTGATGACCTAGACTTTCCTTACAGAGTCTACAAGTTAGATAAAGATCTGTATGGTCTTCATCAAGCACCTAGAAAGTGGTATGAAACATTATCTAAGTTTCTACTACAAAATGGGTACACAATAGGAAAGATTGATTAGACATTATTCCATAAGACTCTTGTTAGGATCGTGTATTGAACAAAATACTAACTGATTAACGTGTATACCGAATCAAATAGTGCGGAATCCTATTTGATTGGTGATCCAATTAGTGAGAACGCACGTAGAAACAATAATGTATTGAATCTAAACGTTAAGAACGATTAGGAATCAATATACCGCGATCTATGAACTTGGAACAGGTTCTTAGAGGTCTCTGGACGGCTAGGGTACATCTGGAGTCAAAGTGTATTCAATGCTTATGTTTTTCCACGAATTAGGTGGTATTTATAGGTTACGGTTGCTCATTCAAGCGACTGAATCATTAGCATGGTTCAGTCATGCGATTGAGCCATGTGGTTGATCCATTCGCACGACTAAGTGTTCAGTCGTGCGATTGAGTCAATCTCATGTTATAATCATACGACTAATCCAGTCTCCTGGTTCAGTCGTGCGACTAAGTCATTCGCATGAAGTTGTTCATGCGTGTGGTCCATTAGCATGGGCCATTCGCATGATAACTTCATATTACTAAGTTTGAATGTATTCATTATCATTACATTATTTATAATAGTTCAAACAATCACAAACCTATATAATCAATTTAATATGCGTTAAACAACTCGCTAATAAAATATTAAACATTATAAACACAACCAAACATTTACATTTCATTAAGTACCCAACTATTACATAAGCGTAAGACAATTAAGACATTACATTAAGATTAAAATCAAGGTACACATGTATCAACAAACTCCCCCTTGGACCTAGATTCATCTATTGTCTTACCTTCTTCATAACCTTCTCGTACTTCTTGTACTTCTCCTTTCTTATGACTCCTTCATGTATTTCAAATGCAAAGCAGAGCCGTATCATATTTTGGAATTGGAGGGCTTGTAAAATATCCTGCGTGTCATAGAACAGTGGCCACTTGTATAGAGTGTAGACATCTTCAGCTGATAATTTTTTAAGCCACATCGGGTCAAATACCCTGATAGTATCCATTTTGCCCTCTTTGTTCAGAACTATGATAGCTTCCCCTATTCTCCAATCATAGTGCCACCACTTAAAGTGTGGAGTGAAGTCCTGTGGCATTTTCCTGAGAGGGATTCTTGACATTGTGCGTGGAGAACTCCACTTCAGCACTATCTTTGGCTTTCCAGTTATGGGATCAACTTCAGACCGTCGGATATACCTCGTAGGTTGTTGAGGTTTGAAGTTGACCCACCTAGTGTGGTACTCTTTCTTCAAAGCAGCCTCAAACCAGCCTAACATCTTTCTCGGGTCAGCGTATAACAACTTCAGTTTAGCCAGCTGGTTGAGCTCAAAACCAGGTAGAGACTATAGATCATGCAGGAATCTAAAGTACTTAATACCTTTCTTTCTCTTTTCCGCGTATACATTCAGATCATCAAAATGGGCCCACGCGATAATCTTTCCTGACACCTTGTGATGTTTCTTCACTTTGTAGAGGTTGGTGTAGACATTCGGTTTAGGAGCAACGCGTTAGGCTCGGATATCCTCAAAACAAGTAGCCTATTCAGCCTTTCTGATATAACATCGGTGTTTGAGGCTTGGGCTTGTTCTTCAACCTTCTCGGACTCTTGCTCCATCTTATCTAATATCTCAAATGTATCACTGACCAGGGAATCACCCAAATTGGGGACCACATTTCCCTCTTTTTCAGCGTACTCGGGATAGTGCTCTGCAGTGACGTCCTCGATCTCTATCTCATCAATGTTGTTCAGCTCGTCATCACTGGTTTCTTCAAAATTTGGAGCGTCCTTGACAATCTCATCGGGATTGAGCTTGAACATTTCTGCCAGTTACTCATCAGTAAGATCATGAATTATTTCCCCTTCTTCAGGAGTGTAACTCACTGATCTCCTGAAAATCCCTTGCAGATCAAGAATCATGGTTAGTTGAGTCTTGACCCGCTGAAGGGGAGCAACGTTGTATTCGTCCCTCTGAAAATTTGGATCTGCTTGATTTAGATATGTAACACATCAATCATTAGTTAATAAACAGAAACATCAACACTAAATATAAACATTCATTCCATTAAATTGATACAAGATTCAAATACATATGATTTAAATAACATAAACAACTAAGTATTACTCTAGTCTTGTATCATGTGCTCCTCTGCTGATGGGGCTGATGTGGAGGCACCTTGGTCTTGTGCTTTCTTTATACTCCTCTCACTCGCAGATGTGGCACCTGCAACAGATGTATCATCATCATCATCAACAACATCATCATCAGCATCATCACCAGCATCAGTATCATCCCCATGGTCATCACCATCATTATCATCATCATCATCATCACTGTCATCATTATCACCATCATCTCCATCTCCCTCTCTGATCTTTAGGGGCTCCTCCTTAGACCCTTTGAGCCTCAGCATGATGGTCTTGTTGGTAGTCTCCAACTCCTCTATCCTTTTGGCTGACTGGATATGTTGCTCCTGGAGTTGGGACATCTCTGAGCTCTGTGCAGCAATCTGCTGGGTCTGTTGCTCAATCAGCTGAGCCTACTGAGATATCTGCTGAGATTGTGCAGCAGTAAGATCTACTAGCTAACGAATCTGGGCAGTCTTCTCGTCATCGGCTGCTAACAGCCTCAGCACCATGCGGTTTAGTGCTGAGAGCTATTCCTCTACCCCATTGGGTGGTAGAGGGGATCCAGATGGAAAGGAAGTGAAAGATGACGGTGCTGCTGGGTGGCTATTGGTGGTGGTGGTAGTAGTGAAGATTGGGGGTGGTATAGATGAAGGTGGTGGTGGATGAGTGAAGATTGGGGGTGGTATAGATGAAGGTGGGCGTGGTAGTGGTGTGTGGGATGGTAGAGGTTGTGGCAGGTGGTGTGGTGGTAGTGGTGGTGGTGATGAATGTCATCCTCCTCTTCTTCTTCTTCAACCCGTGGGGCTGAGCCATCCTTTTCTTCCTCGAGCCCTTCGAGGTGGA
>BJCM01243382.1:0-26529 GCA_018326385.1 Flaveria bidentis | reverse complement strand
ATTTATTAACGCATATTGAACTAATTATATAGGTTTGTGGTTGTTTGAATTAATCTTAGTAATGTAATGATTGAGAAATATATTCAAACTTAGTCATATGAAGTTCTCATGCGAATGGCCCATGCTAATGGACCATACGCATGAACAACTTCATGCTAATGAACCAATCGCACGACTGAACCAGGAGACTGGATCAGTCGCATGACTGTAACATGAGATTGACTCAGTCGCACGAGTGAACACTCAGTCATGCGAATGGATCAACCGCATGACTCAATCGCACGAATGAACCATGCTAATGGTTCAATCGCACGAATGAGAAACCCTAACCTATAAATACTACATAAATCGTGGAAAAACGTAACACTTCGAATACCTACGTACTAAATCGTACCAATCATTCTTAACATTTAGATTCAATCTACAATTGATTATACGTGCGTTCTCACTGATTGGATCGCCAATCAAATAGGATTCCGCACTATTTGAGTTGGTATACACGTTTATCAGTTAGTAATTCATCCAATACATGATCCTAATAGAAATGCATGTGTGAATGCTTTTATTTAGTGGGTATTTTATTCGTGTTTTTATGTGTGTATGAATGTGGGTGGGTTATGTTTTTGGGTGTTTATAATGTTATGTTGATGCCATGTTCATGTTATGATACTTAGAAAATTAGAACTAAGCTTAGAACATGTTGGAGTTGAATTCAAGTGTTAATTTTGATGAATTATGGTAAGTTAGTTTCTCGTACGCCTGAACAGTGGCCCATGCACTTAACTATCCAGACGCCTTAGTGTTTTCCCCATGCGCCCAAAACTCATGCTCCCAAGAGTGTCCATGCACCTAGGATTAACCCTAGAATTGGTTAAGTGTTCCCATGCGCCTGCATAGTGCCCGACGCCCAAATATTGCCCAAATGCCTAAGTGTTGGCCATGCGCCCGTATAGTGCCCATGCGACTAGAAATTTCCCATGTGCCTAAGTGTTCCCCATGCACCCAGAAGGCCATGCGCCTGCATAGTACCCATGCGCCTAAGACTTGGAATTATTTTCTGAATTTTTGGGAAAATGTAAAGTGTAGGCTTTGACTTAGGATGTTCTCGGGTTTGATGTAAGTTGACTTTTTGATGATGTATGTTATGTCATGTATGATGATATTATGCTTATGTATGGTTATGTTTTTCTTATGTTCCTTATTATGTATGTTTATTTTCCCTGGCTTTACGTGGTATGATTATGAAAGTAAATGGAAAGTATTATGTAACGTAAAGTGGAAGATAATGAAAAGAGGAACGTAATGAATGAAAGAATGCATGCATTACTGAAAGGAAAGTAAAGAAAGCCTTGCAAGCCTTGTATAGAGGTTCACACCCAATGAAGGGTGTTAGCTCAACGGTGTGTGGGTTAGCTACCATAGAAGGATGCACACTAGGGTCTAATCTATGTGATTGGCCATATGTAAGGGACCCTTTTCGCTTATCCCGGTACTATGGTCAAGCCACCAGACACAATGTATGGGCGTCTATTTATAGACCTCGGCCCAGTACCCGCCTTATGCATGACGGTGGGGTATAGCACATGGCATTGGTCCGGAATGTAAGGAAGTTAATGATGAATGTACATAAGGTACGGTAAGGAAGATAACAAATGATAACGATGATGTATGATGATGAATGAACGAAAGTTAACGAATGATGATGAAAGATAATAATGTTATTATCTATGTGTATGTATAATGCATGATCACATGTGTAAGTAAAGAAAGAAAGGTTTTAAACGAAAGTAAAGTATTCTATTTTATAAAACCATCACTCACTCAGCAACACTGACTTTTATATCATATGTTTAAAATGAGTTGTTAAAATGTTTCTACTGCAATATTTTAGTAAATTAAATGTATATCATATATTTTATGTGCGATGATTGACCAACTATGAGTGTCCCGGGAACGGGGCCTTACAAGTTGGTATCATAGCCAAAGTTTAAGTGAAACGGGTAAATATTTTCAAAAGAAAATTAAACTTAAATTGAAAATGGGACAACATGAAAGGAAGGGATGCTAGTCCGAGTAGCTGCGTGTCATCAGGTATTTTCTTTAATGATTAACCGATGTTATGTGCACATGTTATGTGGTTCGTGTACCTTTATTAGATTTAGATACTAATAATGTAGTCAGGATAGGAAATACTTGGTGTATGAAGAGTAAAGTAAGTGGCTAATCATAACTAGCCACTATAATTAGGGACTTACTATAATTGACAAAAACAGAGCTATTAGCTTGAATGATCATGTTAGTGTTTTGATCTTATAGCGTGTTAGAGGATGGCCGGTGGTAGATCTTCGAAGGCTTCACGAGGTGGATGTCATGGTGGATGTGGTGTTGGACCACGGGTCACGAGAGGAAGGCCTATTGCTAAAGAAGTGGCTCATGAAGAGCCTGAGACCCCTCATCTAGCGAGAGGTGACGAGAATGCTAACTTAAGGGCCTCTTTGAAGGAGGTTGTTGTAAAGGAGGTTCATCAGGTCATGCAGACGATCTTACCATCTGTGGTGACTGAAGTAATAAAGGTTGTAAGAGAAGGAGAAAGGAAGGAGAGGAACAGGTACTTGGGAAGGAGAGAGTAGCTAGAGACTGAGATGGTTGTCTCTACTGATGAGGAAGAAGAAGAGCTTGTGCCTCAGGCAACACAAGGCTATAACTACAGGTCATTTCAAAGATGCAAGCCCCTGACTTTTGACGGAAATGGCACTTCTACTGCTGCTCACTGATGGGTGAGAGAGATGGAAGTTGTTCTAGATATCAGCGAGTGCCGGGAGGAACAGAAGGTGAATTTCACTGCCCACTCCTTTATGGACTTGGCCTTATGCTGGTAGGACATTATCATCCAAACTAAGGGTAGCAGGGCTATTGGGAGGATGAGGTGGGCAGAGTTGAAGAAGTTGGTGATCGAGGAGTTTTGTCCTCACTAAGAATTGGACAAGGTTGAGAGAGAGTTCCTACAGCTGTAGGCGGGAACCATGACATATCAGCAATACACCACCAAATTCAATGAGATGGCATGGCTCGTGCTGGATCAAGTGACACCCTTTTCCCAAAAGATCAAGAGATACATTCAGGCTTGTTGGCGGACATCCGCAGGCACATGATCGTCGCCCGACTGACTACGTTTAGATCGGTGGTTGCTTTGGCGGGTAGGCTGTAAGATGAAAGGGAGGTGGTGGTGGTTGAGGTGAGCAAGAGAGGTGGTGGTGACAAGAACTGGAGCGGGAAGAGGTTTGGACGGGATGGTGCCCCGACAAACAACAAAGGTGCATGGGTGGATGACCACCGTGTGGTCATATCTAGTGCGAGGTCAAAGAAGTATGGCAAATTTGGAACGGAGCATACCGGATTATGAAGGTGGGGATCGAATGTATGCTTCAAGTGTGGGAGGACGGGGCATATAGCAAAGGATTGTCGTGTGGTCAGATGTTTTAAATGTGGTGGAGAGGGCCACATGAGTCGGGAATGCAAGAATCTAAAGGCTGAGAGTTCCGGACTAAGGGAGAAGACAACCGGGACCGAAGGCAAAAGGCGAGTGCCAGAGCATTCATGATGACTCAGGAGGAGGCTAGGATGGACCCTGATGTTGTGTCAAGTACGTTTCTAGTAAACCAAACTCTAGCTTCTGTGTTATTTGATTCTGGTGCTAGTAAGAGTTTTATTTCTGCTGCTTTCCATGCTAAATTGCCTGTTAGTAGTAGGAGTATAGACAGCTCTTCGATGTAGAAACTGCCATAGGTAAGTCTACCAGGATTGTTGACATGATAGAAGGGTGTGACATAGAATTATAAGGTCATAAGTTTCCTATCAGACCATTTGTGATGACCTTAGGTGGTTTCGATGTAGTCCTAGGAATGGATTAGTTGGTGAACTACGAGGTGAATATCATATGTCGCAAGAAGATGATCCGATTGACATCGCCTGACGGAAATTTGGTGACGATTTACGGTGATCGAATTACGACTATCCCGAAAGTGATTTCGATCGTGGTGGCGGGAAAGTGCATGAGGCATGGATGTAGTGCCTACTTGGCCTACGTGAAGGATGTGGATACGCCAACATCACAATTGTCTGATGTACCAGTTTTGTGTGACTTTCCGGACGTATTTCAAGAAGACTTACCAGGTGTGCCACTGGACCACGAGATCGAGTTTCAGATCAACTTGATACTCGGTGCCCAGCCTGTAGCTAAGGCACCGTATCGGTTGGATCTAACCAAGATGAAAGAACTGATGGAGCAGTTGAAGGAGTTGCTCGATAGGGGATTCATAAGACCGAGTATCTCTCCTTGGGGTGCTCCGGTCTTATTTGTGAAGAAGAAGGATGTTAGTATGAGGATGTGTATTGACTACTTCGAGTTGAACAAGCTGACGGTGAAGAATCGGTATCCATTGCCGAGGATTGATGTCTTATTTAATCATCTCCAAGGTGCCAGTTAGTTTTCGAGGATAGATCTGGTTATCATCAGTTGAAGGTGAAGAAGCAAGATATTCCTAAAACGACTTTTCGCACATGCTATGGACATTACGAGTTTCTCGTCATGTCTTTTGGCTTGACCAACGCGCTAGCTTCTTTTATGGACTTGATGAATTGAGTGTGTCAATCGATGTTGGATAAATTAGTGATTGTGTTTATTGATGATATCCTGATTTATTAGAAGAGAGAGGAGGAACATGCTGATCATATTCGAGAAGTGTTGGAGACGCTGAGGAAGGAAAAGATGTATGCTAAATTCTCTAAGTGCACGTTTTGGTTGCTTGAAGTTCAGTTCATAGGTCACGTGGTAAATCCCGAAGGGATTATGGTAGACCCGACAAAGGTGGAGGTGGTGATGCAATGGAAGTCTCCAAAGACGCCATCTAAGATTCGTAGTTTCTTGGGTTTGGCGAGCTATTATAGGAGATTCATTCAAGACTTCTCCAAGATAGCTTCTCCATTGACTAAGTTGACTCATAAGGATGTAAAGTTTTTATGGGGTCAAGCTTAATAGAAGGGTTTTGAGGAGTTAAAGGCAAGGTTGACTCAGCCTCCTGTCTTGTCGTTACTAAGGGAAGCGAGGTTTTGGTGGTTTATTCAGATGCCTCTTACCCGGGATTGGGTTGTGTGTTGATGCAACGAGGAAAGGTCAGTGACTACGCATCCCGAAAGTTGAAAGTTCATGAGGTCAATTATCCTACTCATGACTTGGAGCTAACAGCTATGATCTTTGCACTAAAGATTTGGAGGCACTACCTATATGGAACGAAGTGCACCACCTTCATAGACCACAAGATCTTGAAGTACTTCTTTGAGCAAAAAGACTTGAATATGAGGCAGAGGCGATGGTTGGAGCTCATAAAGGATTATGATTGTAAGATCCATTACCATCCGGGCAAGACCAACATGGTGGCAGATGCCCTTAGCCGAAAGGAGAGACCCAAGCCGATTCGGGTGAAGGCTTATTAGTTGGATATGACCTCTGATATGATGACGCATGTCAAGGAGTTTTAAGATGAGGCATTAAAAGAAGATTGCCTTAACTACGAAAGGATGAGAGGTATAGTCGCGGAATTGGGTGAAAACACTCATGGTGTTAAAACCTAATTCTGAAGGATGTGGATTCCTTGCTAACGGGATCTACATAGGAAGATCATGAACGAAGCTCATAAGACTCGATACTCCATTCATTCCGATGCTACAAAGATGTATCAAGATATGAAGAAGGATTATTGGTGGTCGGGTATGAAGCGTGATGTAGCGGAATATGTAAGTGCCTTACTTGCTTACAAGTGAAGTCCAAGCATCAAAAGTCGTACGGGAAGATCTAGCTGTTGGATATACCGGAGTGGAAGTGGGAGCATATCACCATGGGCTTTATCACGAAGCTACCGCGTACTGCGAGAGGGTATGATGCTATATTGTGATAGTTTATCGTCTGACGAAGAGTGCTCACTTCCTATCGATCCGCGAGACATATTCATCCGAGAGGTTAGTGGATATGTTCATCAAAGAGATTATGACTCATCATGGTGTGTTGGGGTCTATTGTGTCCGATCGTGACACCCAGTTTACATCAAAATTTTGGATGAAATTCGATGATGCGATGGGGACGAGGTTACATATAAGCACAGCTTATCATCCACAGACGAATTGTCAGTCGGAGAAAACTATTCAAACGATATGCTTCGAGCATGCATCATCAATTTTGGAGGAAGTTGGGATGACCAATTATCATTAGCTGAGTTCTCATACAACAATAGTTATCATGCCAGTATTGGTATGCCCCCTTATGAGATGCTATATAGTAGGAGATGTAGAACACCTGTTTGTTGGGGTGACATTGGTCAGAAAGAGTTGGAAGGTATTGAGGTGATTGAGGCTATGATTGAGAAGCTCGATAAAATCAAAACCTATATGAAGGCGGCCAAAGATAGGCAGAAGTTGTATGCCAATAAGAGACGTAGACCAATTGAGTCCAGGTGGGTGACAGAGTTATGTTAAAAGTCTCACCTAGGAAGGGAATCATTCGATTCAGAAAGTGGGGCAAGTTGAGCCCAAGATACATAGGGTCTTTCCGGATCATTGCTCGAATATGAGAGGTGGCCTATAGGTTGGAGTTACTCGCTGAGTTAAGTGGAATTAACCCGACATTCCATGTATCTCATCTGAGAAAGTGTTTAGCTGACGAGGATATGGTTGTACCACTAGAAGATATTGAAATTGATGAAAGGCTCAATTATGTGTAACAACCAGTGGCAATCATTGATCGCAAGGAGAAACAGTTAAGGAATAAATTGGTTCCACTTATGCGTGTACAGTGGAAGCATAGGAAGGGATCCAAGTCTATGTGGGAAACTGACAAAGAGATAAGGCAGCATTACCCATATTTGTTTGAAACCTATATAAGGGGGGTGGACTTGTAACACCCGGATATTTTAACAGACAAGAAAGAAAGAATGAAAGTGAAGAAAAAGAAAGAAACACAATTTAACCCAAGTCGTGGGGTTAAATATGTTAAAAGGAAAAAAGTTTCAAAAGTGGGTGTAAAAGGTGGTATGGTCGCCCATGTTGTCTACATAACACCTTTTCAACTAGATTTAGAAAGAGAAAGTGAAGGAACTTCGGGTCTAAGCAAGAAAAAGAACTAGGAATTCGAATTCAAGGTAAGAATTCTTTGTTTTGGGTTGTTCTTGGCCGGCCTATGCCTCGGTTACATGCTTATGTGTGTTTATGTGTGTTCAGGTTTATGTTTTGGTGGGTTTTAGGTGTTTGACCTTAATTGCAAATGGGTTTGAAGGAAGTCATACCCTAAGGCTGCTAAGGTGAGTTCTAGAACCCCCTTTTTACATGTTTTAACAGATTTTGGGGCTGGAAATACATGTGTGAATGCTTTTAATAAATGGGTATTTTACCCGTGTGTTTATGTGTGTATGAATGCGGGTTGGTTTTGATTTTGGGTGTTTATGATGTTATGTTGATGTGATGTTCATGTTATGATGCTTAGAAAATTAGAACTAAGCTTGGAACATGTTGGAATTGAATTCGGGTGTGAATTCTGATGAATTATGGTAAGTTAGTTGCTCATATGCCTGAACAGTGGCCCATGCGCCCAGAAGGCTATGCGCCTACATAGTGCCCATGCGCCTACATAGTGCCCATGCGCCTAAGACTTAGAATTATTTTCTGAATTTTGGGGAAATGCAAAGTGTAGGCTTTGACTTGGGATGTTCTCAGGGGTGATGTAAGTTGACTTTTTGATGATGTATGTTATGTCATGTATGATGATATTATGCTTATGTATGGTTATGTTTTTGTTTTGTTCCTTATTATGTATGTTTATTTTCTGTGGCTTTATGTGGTATGATTATGAAAATAAATAGAAAGTATTATGTAATGTAAAGTGGAAGATAATGAAAAGAGAAACGTAATGAATGAAAGAATGCATGCATTAATGAAAGGAAAGTAAAGAAAGTCTTGAAAGCCTTGTATGGAGGTTCACACCCAATGAAGGGTGTTAGCTCAACGGTGTGTGGGTTAGCTACCCCAGAAGGATGCAAACTGGGGTCTAATCTTTGTGATTGTCCATATGTATGGGACCCTTGTCGCTTATCCCGGTACTATGGTCAGGCCACCAGGCATAATGTATGGGTGTCTATTTATAGACCAAGGCCTAGTACCCGCTTTATGCATGACGGTTGGGTATAGCAAATAACATTGGTCCAGAATGTAAGGAAGTTAATGAGGAATGTACGTAAGTTAACGAATGATAACGATGACGTATGATGATGAATGAATGAATGAAAGTTAATGAATGATGATGAAAGATAATAATGTTATTATCTATGTGTATGTATAATGCATGATCACATGTGTAAGTAAAGAAAGAAAGGTTTTAAACGAAAGTAAAGTATTCTATCTTATAAAACTAGAACACACTCAACAACGTTGACTTTTATGCGTTTTCAGTTCGCATGTGGATGTTGCTGAGGATGGCACGGGGTGGCAACTTGGCTTATTTTGGATGGCATCCATTTTATGTTGCGATGATGTTTTTGTTTTATAATGCGAACAAATGATATTTTGTAATGATTACGAATGTTGTATTATTTTGCAAAAGAAATTATTTATATATATATGAAACGAGTTGTTTAAAATGATCCCACTGCAATATTTTAGTAAAGTAAATGTATATCATATGTTTTATGTACGATGATTGACCAGCTGTGAGCGTCCCGGGATGGAGCCTTACACGAAGGCAAAAGCTGAACATTCGAAAGTCAAGACTGGAAGAGCTTTCGAAAAGGAACTCTAAATTCTGAAGACAAAGTCTTCCTTCTTCCAAAGTTCAACACTTAGAAGATTTCAAGACAATGACTTCCGAAGTATGAAGTCCTAAAGATCATCACAAGCATCGAAAGAAGTAGACTCTTCCGAAGTATAAGTGGCTTCAGAAGAACTTGCTCTTCCAAAGCCAATTAACCTTTGGAAGAACCTACTATGAACCAGTGGACATAAGTATGGTCCTTCTGATAGTACCGCTACAACATCTGAGATACTGCATGGCGCTTTCCCACGCCCATATAGTTAAACATACTTTATTCCATTGTTCATTCCTTATCAGTTAGTACACTTACTAACTTTAGTTGGTAACAAAAGGTTAGTCATGAACATGTCATGACTACCAAATCTTAGATAGTATTTTATCTAAGATACCTTACCTTTAGCAATGTAGTATTTTCTTTTGACATAAATTTCCAGCTAGTATCAAAGTATAACCGGTTGTAGATAGTAGTATATATAGTTTCTCATTGTAACTCATTTAATATGTTTGTAAGAGTCTTGTAATACTTTGTTTACTTTGTATATTATTATCAACTATTAAGCGATTATGCATCATCAAACCGAGTGTAACTTAGTGAGTTTGAGAGATAACACTTGTGTTTAGTGACAAAACCCGATCCTGCAGTATTGTGTGCCAATAAAAGTTATTGGATTAAATCTACAAAACTTCCTTATACATGTTTACTATAGTAGCTTCATATGGAGGTATGTATTAATATAAACAATCAATCCTTCCTACTTATTTTTTTCATCTTTTAAGGGTATTTAGACTTGCTTATTTGTATATACGGTTCTTTTACTTGCAATTTATACTCTCCCCTTTCCCTCTAGGTACTTATGTAACTAGCCAATGTTTTTTTGTTTTTTTTTTCTTCTGGTCAATAAATAGCAAGTCTAGCATTTACATTAATCTTATGTATCTCGCTCAAGAATTAGCATTTTTGTTCTTATGGATAGTTGTGTAGATTCATGTACTGCTAATGGAGGTAATTTGCTATTTCTTTTACTTCACAAGGTATGCTTTTACTTGCAATTTATACACTAGTATTAGCATAATATTGCCCATTTCACAAGGTGTTCTTTTATATACAATTTATACACATAATATTAGCCTATACACTATTGTTTATTTACTTAGTACTCATTTACAGTTGTAGCTATTTAATGAGTTTACAATTGCCACTAAATCAGGTAATATAAACATAAGTACAGAGATTAATAATGAAACGACTCCCATCGGCTATATAATTACTTATAAGCGTATCTTATTAACTTACAAAGTGTTTTCTTTGTAGATAGACTTGTTGCCAAAGAAAAACACTAAACCATTAACATGCTTGTGTGTTGCTCTATGTTAAGAGGCTATTAAGTTTAATGTTAAGAAGCCTTGTTTCACAAGAGAAGTTTGAAAAGGTGATTTTGTTTTATGTTTTTGTCAAACTTTCAAGTAGTTAGAAAGCATTCCATGCTACTCTACTCATGGATTTCTATATGACATGTTTAATTTGTTGGCTTGCTTTTTTTGGTTTGTTGATTTTGTCTCACTTTGATTTGTAGCTTGTACTTGCAAGAGTGTATTAATAAAATGGTAATGGAGTCAATAGTTGAATCTTGTATAGATAATACAACTGAATATCATCATGAAAGCTTGAACAACATGTAGGAAAGATATAACATAAAACTATAAAATAATTGCATTGTCTAAAATAAGGGTATGCCCATAAAAGCATAAGCAAGAGTAGACCTAGCATGTTGAGAAGAATGTTCTTGAAGTACATCTATTGATCATTCGTATGACAATCAAGTGGTCTATTATCATCACTTTGTTTATATATAACATTGATACATAATGTTTGATTAGCATAGTTTTGTCACTACTAATGAGGTTCATTTGGGTTTCTATCTAATTCTAAGTAGTCTAAAGAATCGCCATCTTCATACTCATGCTAAAACATAATTATGTTTATTCACTTCCTGTGTTACAAGAAAGAAGGCTAACCAGTGGTTTGTAAATGCTTAACATTAATTTTGTTGCATATTTGATACAAATATTGTTGTGATAATATTTTTTTTCATAAAGTGACTTTTAACTAACTTTAAGGGTTGAGAAGTTCATATTTCTTAATTACTTCTCCTTTTACTTTTGTTTTTTTTTCTTTTTAATCAACGTGTTAGTATGTTTAACTCTTTAATTTTAAGCTCCTTTTGAATTAAAATAGCTATCATATACATTAATGTAATGTAATGTTTTAAATATGAGAACATAACTGATAAGTTGTTTGAAATATGAACATTTAACATGTAGGGAGTGTAAAGGGTAAGTTCAAGTTGCAGATCTTTTGCTTAAAGGTGCCCATAATAATATTGCTGAGATATATGGATATGTACTAGGATAGTATTTAATTTGTACATTTCTTCCAATTTAGTATTCTACTAAACTGGGTACAAATAATATTTGTAGTCGTAAAACATCTTTTTTGTTTTTGATTCATGTCATATTTATGGCCCTGCCATTTTTTTAAGAAGTTGTTTATTACTTATGCAATTTGATTATCTTTCTTTGCACAAAAGTAGTTTTAAAACTTTAGCTATTTAGGATGTATGCGTATTTAGTTTTTATTTCATTCTGTTTACTTGGATGTCAAATGTTGCTAACTAATGCTTCCAAGATTATGCTTTGGAAAAAATGTTGTTTATTACCATTTTCTCAAACCATTTGAAGGCAAAATGGTTTTCCTATTTAATTTGAATATTTTGTAGACCATTTTGTTGTTTCACAGTGTTTGATCGAGTTAAAATCTATTATTAAGTGTGTTATTTCTATTGTTTTTTCAAGTGCCAAAACCCATTTCGGTAGATTTAAATTATAAGTCTTATGTTTAAATTATTGTCACCGCATCGCATGGGTTCCCTGCTAGTCCATCTATAATACATCTATTATAGGCAAAAGAGTAATTACCTCATCATGTTAGACGCGTCCTTTGCCATGCCTCAATCACCTTTAGCGATATTCACATATGCACCTCGCATACGTCGGTTACGCTTGCTAGGCATCTTAATCGGCTGGTCATCTGAATGGATACATTGAATTCCATAAGTGGTCGTTTCACCATACATTCATCATTCTTTCCCACTATATTCAATTCCATGGCCGCTCCTGGAGGTTAAAGGAATGTGTCTTTAATACCAAGTAACAAAAATGGAGATGACAAATTAAAGTAAATGTTCGATGTTAAAATTGACACTTCGAAATAGGTAAACAAATACGTGAAGTTAACATAAACAAGTCAGCCACACTTCTAAACAAGCAAATGCATTAACTCATAAACTTAAGGCTACAAACTAAATTCAAGGTTTGTCTACATGTTCTTTGAATTCTCTCTCAGGTCAAGCTTCCTTTCTAGTTATCTTGTTCGTATAGGTTCTTGAATTGATTTTTTTTTGTCGATGTAACAGTGAGCTTGCATTGTTATATGAAAATAATCCTTACAAAATTCAAAAGATGTATGATGTGTTCCTTAGTCTCACCTAAAGAGAGAAAAGAAATGAAGTGAAAGGAAAGAAAAATTAGTTGTGTTCCAAAGTATTTTTTTTAATGGAAGGATTGTTAGAAATTTATGTTCCCGAGTTTAGTTAAAGAGGGAAAAGAAAGAAAATGGAAGGAAATGAAAGAAAAATGAAGGCTAAAATCAATCCTTCAAAAATAGAAGGAAATGGAGAGAAAAGAAAAAGAAAGAAACGAAAAGAAAAGAAAGTGTTCTCTTTTTTTTCTCTCGTTAAGTAAACTCGGGAATACAACGTTAGTTCCACACACTAATTTTTTTATTAAAAGTGATACAGGAATTAGGAAAACCATCTTGTGTACCATGTTTTCATCTCTCTTTTCCTTCCCAGTCATCACCCTTAGTCGCCCCTATCAACACATCACCAATAACAACATCTCCACAAAATATTATTCGATATATAGAGTCAATCATTTAAATGTATAAATACGCTATTCAAATATTTTGATAAAGTACATATAACAAACTCTAGATATATTTGGTTATACACATGCTATTTAAACAAACCATCCATGGGAGAAATACATTGAAGCTTTCTATAAACCAGCCTAACTTTATATGGTATCAAGAGTCATCTCCACTCAACCGAGTTTAACCACCATAATGGTTGCCTACACCATGACCGAATCCAAAGCCAGCTCTTCCAACCCTCGTACCGCCAGTGCCATCACCCAAATCACAGCCACATCCACTTTCCAATCAAACTCGTGGCCTCTAACTTTCTGGTTTGGAGAAAACAAATCCTAGCTACCCTCATTGGCCTTGATCTTGAGTCATTCATCAATGGCTCAACCAATCCACTCTCCTAGTTCCTTGACACCAACAACACCAAACATAATCCCGCATACATCCATGGCACTGCAAGATCAAGTGATTCTTAGCACATTCCTCAGAAGTTGCTTCGATCTTATACAACCCCTCATCTCACATCCAGCTATGCCAGTGCATCTGGATCACGAGTCATCTCTCTCAAGGTAAAGCTAGCCAAAAACCCACAAAGAACTTGATCCATAGTCGAGTTCCTTCAAGACATGAAATCCATCACCAATGATCTCGCCCTTGCTCAAAGCCCTGTCAGTTATGAGGATCTCCTAGTCCACATCTTAAGCCAACTTGGGGATGAATACAACTCGATAGTTCCCGCCCTAAAAGTTCGCAACTCAAGTTTATCGTATGCAGAACATTATGATAAACTTCTAGATTATGTACGTGTTCAAAAAGATATGGCAACCTCCCAATCACCCTTATGTGCCACTACCAATAACACCCATCGGCAGCCCACTCGATCCCACTCAAAACCAGGCTCTGATTTGTTCACTAGCTCTCGACCTCCTCGCTTCACCAAGTTGGGGCAGTCGCGCCAATACCGACACAATTCTGGTCCTCCTCATGGTAACTCTCATTCCCCTTATTCCAATCTTTATTTCTAGTTTTGCAATCTTGCAGGGCATGACATGAAAGACTGTCGCAAACTAGCGCATTTCTTGAAAGACAACAACATTCAAATTCATAACACTACCCCTCCCATAGTCAATGCCACCTCAGTTGGCTCAACTCCAATATCCCCTACATGGCTGGTCGACAACAGCACCTCTCACCATATCACGTTGGACCAAGCTCATCTTTAAACCTTCTCCGAGTATGGCGCCCCCGATGAAATCGTCTTGGGTGACAGTATGTCTTTACCTATTACACATATCGGTAAAACCACCTTACCTTCCTCTACGCAACCTATTACCCTTTCTAATATTCTATGTTTCCCCAACTTACAAAATAATTTAATTTCTGCATCCCAATATTGCAAAATTAACAACGCTTCGGTTGAATTTTTCCCTCTTATTTTGTTGTGAAGGATCTTCACATGGGGAAGCTCTTGATATGGGGGGAGAACATTGAAGATGTCTACTATCTTCCTACTTCATCATCACATCCACAAATAAACTCAACCAATAAATGTTTGTCGCTTGATTGGCATCACAAACTAGGCACCCGTCAAGCCAAATCCTAAACTCTATCATTAATAATTTAAGAATTAATGTTCAATCTTCTAGTTTTCATTGTGTTTATGTTCTTTGAATAAAATTCATAAATTATCGTTTGGACCAACTTATTTTCATGCACATAAACCTTTACAATTACTGTATACTGATGTTTTGGGTCCTGTTCAAAAATCCTATTGATTGGTTTTCATATTATCTTATTTGTGTGGACTATTTCTCTATATATGTATGGCTATACTAAAATCAGATCTTCACTCCTAGTTCCAACAATTTAAAACCTTAGTCAAAAAATACTTCAATACGCCCCTCATGTCCGTCTTCTCAGACAATGAAGGCGAATATCAACGTCTCATTCCACTTTCAACTCCCTTGGTATCTCCCACTTCACCACACCTCCCCACACACTAGAACCAAAATGGGACGATAAAACGACGGCATCAACATATAACGGAAACCAAGCTCGCTCTCCTCCATAATGCTGGCATTCCCACCAAATTTTGTACACACGCGTTTCAAACCGCGCTCCATCTCATAAACCTCCTTCCCAATCCGGTTCTCCACCATCAAACCCCTTTCCAAAAACTCCATGGAAAACCACCCTCGTATGACAAACTCCGACCTTTTGGTTGTCTCTTTTACCCATGGCTTCGCCCCTACTCCACTTCCAAACTTCAAGTGTGCTCCTCCTCGTGTGTATTCATTGGTTACCCCTCTTCCAAATCCGCATACAAAATCTTAGACATACAAACTCACTGACTCTGTCATTCTCGCCACGTCTAATTTATTGCACATGAATAATTGTATCGCTCCAACTCTACCCTTTCTATGGCTCTTACCAAGTTCATTGTTCGGCCTACCACTGACACTAACCCATCTCCTTATGTCCCACCAACCTAGCCAATATCTCCAAACCCATCCACCTCCATCGTCTCACCACTACTGGTTAACACCCAACCCCATGCACACCCATGCAACCTCTCGCCTCACCTTCCATATTACCTCCCAACTCACCCTCGCCATCGCATGTTCCCTTACCAAACTCCCCAACCTCGCTACCAATGACATCTCCTACCACTGCCACAACCAATTCACAAACCAACCACGTCACTACCCCTACTGTCCATCCCACCTCATATCCCTATCGTACTCAAAAACCAAACCAAAAATACTATAATGACATGTTTGCAAACCAGACTACCTTAAACCCCATACCTACCACCATAAAACCTAACACTCATATCCAAGCCCTTAAGGGCCCTAAATGGTGATGGACCATGGATGATGAGTTTAATGCCCTCCTCCAGAATGGCACATGGTAACTTGTACCCCCTTCCACATATACACCCACTGGTTTCAAATGGATTTATCACATCAAACGAAACCCGAACAACTTATTTTCCAAATACAAAGCGAGGCTAGTTGCGAAAGGCTTCTAACAACAATACGAAAAAGATTACTTTGACACATTTAGCCCGGTCACTAAACCGGTCACTATACGAACGGTTCTCTCTATTGCTCTCTCGTGAAATTGACCACTCCGCCAATTGGATATTAGCAATACATTTCTTCAAGGTCACATACATGAAGATGTCTACATAACGCAACCTCCCAGGTTCATTCACCCATAATTTCCCAATCATATCTTCAAACTTAAAAAGTCTTTCTATGGAGTTAAACAAGCACCACGTGCATGGTATATCGAGCTCACCAACTTCTTACTTGCTTTTGGCTTTACAAAATCCAATGCCGACTCATCGCTCTTTATCTATCATCGAGATCATGTTACTATTTATTTTATGGTTTATATGGATGACATTGTACTAATGGAGAGCGATCCTCAATTTTTCAATCACTTTGTTTCAACTTTGGCATGCAGGTTCTCCCTCAAAGACCTAGAACAGTTACATCACTTTTTGGGGATTGAAGTTATTCATACATCAACAAGATTATTTACTCCCAACATCGACACATTCATAATATTCTCACTGCATTTCTCATGGATGGCGCAAAAGAGCTTACTACACCTCTTAGCTCAACCGAAACTCTATATCTTAAAGACGGCTCGCCTAAAGTGGATCCAACATTATAACGCAAATTGGTTAGTTCCTAATACTTAGCCTTCACATGGACATATATTTCATTTGCAGTCAACCATTTGTCTCAATATATGTACTCCCCATCTCAACTACACTAGCATGCCCTTAAATGAGTACTTCGTTATCTCGAAGGTACCATCCATTATGGTCTCTTCTTAAATCGTGGTGCTCCGCTTCAACTCACTGCCTTCTTGGATTCAGATTGGGGTGGCATTACGAACAATGGTCGGTCCACAACAGCCTATCTAGTGTATTTTGGCTCCAACATCATCTCTTGGAAATCCATCCATTAAAAAACTATTTCTTAGTCTTCCACTGAAGCTAAGTATAAAGCCATTTCCAATGTGGCTGCCGAGCTAGCTTGGATCAAAAATCTTCTCTCAGAATTCTGCCTCGTCTCGCCACCACCACCCAAGCTTCTTTGTGATAACACTGGGGCCACTTATCTTCGTGCCAACCTGGTTTATCACTCTCGGATAAAACACATGGCTTTGGATTATAACTTTGTATGGGAATAGGTTATTGATGGATCCTTGCAAGTACAACACATCAAATCAGCTGACCAACTTGTGGACATGCTTACCAAATTATTTGGTCGTCGACCATTTCTTCATTTCCGGTCCAAGATTGGTGTCTTCAATGGAGCCTCCATCATGAAGGGGCATATCAACATATCACTAATAACAACCTCTCCAAAAAATAGTATTTGACAGATAGAGTCAAACATTCAAATGTATAGATAGGCTATTCAGATATTTTGATAAAGTACATGTAACAAACTCTAGATATATTTGGTTGTGCGTAGGATATTTAAACAAGCCATCCATGAGAGAAATACATTGAAGCTTTCGCTAAACTAGCCTAACTTTATAGCCCCTATTGAGCCCAACACTCTTGTTTATTGTTTAACCATCATCTATAATCTAATTAACCAAATAGCCTTTTTCCTTTTAATCCTTGTGTTAATATCCAGATTTTGTTTGCCAACTAACTTGTGTTATCTAGCTGTAATTATGCTTAGAACAATTGTATTTATCGTTATATTGGTATAAACAATGTTAAAAGAATGTAAATAAAAAACAAGAAAAGAGAAGGAAGGATACGGTATTATTTCTTAATTTGTTTTAGAAGAAACCAACTAAAAATGAGTAATTTTGTATGTTATAATGGAAAACTATTATGGTAGCTCATTAGATGTATGTTTGTATTAGTCTATGTTAGTTCTTGTATTTTCTTAATGTTTTGTAGTTGTTTGCAAGTACCATCTAGCAATTCTAGATTTTCAATATTTTAGCCACTTTATTACCAAATTTCATACCTTTAACCTTGGCCCTCTTACAACCTTCAAATAGCTCTTGATTTTTGCAATTATCTTATGTTATTTGGTGGAGAATTTGATCTTTAAGCAAGTTTATGATAATGTTGCTTCATTGTGGGCTTTAAGTGATTCACATATCCACGTTCATATATATAATTGAGTGTTGAGCGAATCATTGTGAGAGGTGCATGTTAAGGCATAACATAATTTTCATAAACATTGTCAAGTTTATTTTGATATTCACACATATTGGAAATTGGTAGACTTGTTGGTTTTCTTTTAAAATGTTAAATTTATTGAAATTCTTTTATGCATTTGGATCTTTAGTTTCCTTGTGCACTACCAATCTATGTTTTAAAGCCAACAGGAATCTTATTATATCACTAAAAATTTTGCTTGAGGGCAAGCAAAGCTTAAGTGTGGGAATATTTGATATATGAATAAATATACATGTTAATAATACATATCTTTCCCCATTTAAAGTGTTTTTTGTTACAAATTCATCTTTATATATACTTAATTAAGATTAATTTGGATTTTGTAGTTTTAGGTGGTTGCTTGATAATTTCAAAAGAAAAAGACAGGAAATTCATGATAATTTTGGAAGTTAGAGGCTATTATGATCATGATAGATTTTGTCATGATCATAACAAGCATTAGGTCCTATTTTCTTACATATTATGGTCATGATTGATTTTGTCATAGCCATAACACGTATTAGGATTCCCTTTTAAGCCCTTATCCTTCTTTATTTTGGGGGAGATGAATATGGAAATAAAAACCCTCGTTTCTCCCAATCTTGAGGTGATATTGGAAGAAGTCTTTCAAGAGTTCAAGCTAGATTAAACATCAAGCATTTCAAAGGAATATTCAACTCCACAAAACCCACCTCTACTCTTCTTTGCTATGAAAATCTTAGATCTATCATGTTTTCTTCCATTATTGTGAGTTTGGTTATGGTTTTTGTAAGCCTCATAGGCTCTCTTTATCACTTAGATTAAATGATGCTTAGCATACTTTGACATTTTACATGTAGCGTTTGGTGATGACTAGGTTAATTTTTATTACAATGTTATGAATGTTCTTTAGTTATTGTGTATACTTGTTGAACTTGATGAAATGATGAATCTTATGGGTGTTATAATCATTTATTGTTGGAAAATGTTATGTTTTAGAACATCTATTCATGAATTGCATGCATTAATGTGTAGTTTATGGTATTTGACTAGATATGGTAAATGAGGGTTGATTGTTTAGTGAGGTTGAAAAACTGAGCATCCTTATACATATGTATGTGTAAACCATCTGTGTTTGTTATGAATATCTCCTAACTTTGTGTATGTGTAACCATAGATAATTCTTAAATTTATGATTCACATGTTCATGTTAGGAAATTCATAAATTGAAAGATTTACATAGATATTGTTACATTACGCAAATTGAGATGGTTACCATATGTTCATCGTGTTAACTTTCCAAAGATTTATGGGTTTAGTATCCTTGACGGGAGTCCTCATCTTTAACTTTGGCTTAATTATATTATTGGTCTTCATGACATAACTTTAGGTGGCTATTATGTGTATATCGTTCTAGCTTTTCAAAGAGTTATATAATTAGATGACCTTAACAGGAGTCTAGTTTACATCCATGTTTCATGTGTAGAAAATGATCTCACCGTAGGTTCATGTATGTTGTCATTGTTTTGCTAAGAGGATTTGAAGCCTAAGTGATATCTTCCTCTGATTATTTATCATTATATTTATCTATTTTCTTCAATTGGTTTAATTGTTAGCTAAATTAGTTAATCATATTATTTGCAAAATCATGTTTTATCAGTTAGATAATGACAAAGACTTAGTATCAGGAGCTCTCGTGTTCATAGATTGATACTTGGTTCTTAAAAGCTATATTACTATCTGATAAGTACATTTGCCTATTGTGTGTGTAGTTAGTCATAAGGTGAAAATCATTTCTATAATTTTAAAGCTTAATTGTGTAAAATCCATTATGAATATATATATACATATATATATGTATGTATATATATGTATATATATAGATACACATATATATATATATGTATATATATATATATATATATATATATCCAAATGCACATCAACAATATGAAATATGGCAATTTGGGTTGTTTTTACTATGTAAATATGTAAAATAGATTAATTTTCTTCGATAGCTATTGTTCAAATGTTTAGTATTTAATACAGTTCAACTCAGTGTATAAAAATCCGCTAATTTTTTAGTTGTTTATGTGTATGTAGAAATTGGTCGATTTTATGTGCAAAGGAGTTGAATAAGATATATAATCTTTTATTCAAGGTGATACCTTTAATCCTTATATTTAATAATATAAAAGATATATGAATGTAATAGCTCTCCAAGAAAAAATAAATCATAAATAACGAATATAGAGTATTGTTGTCATTCAAGACTCTTACGCTTTTGTAGGGATTGACCTAGATATCAAGTATATGGTTGGAACTTACATAAAGCAAGGCAAAACAGTTATACTAACTTTATGTTAAAGAAAATTATGAAGTCGCTGGATCGGTAGACATCCGAGCGTGTTCTTGATGGAAGGAAACAAAACCAAAACCAAGAGACAAACAATAACACGAACTATAATAAAATAGTTTCATTGATAAAACCTAATGATTACAAGCTCGTTACAACATAAGAATCACGACTCTTGGCAAGGGGATATCGAGCATGATCTCCCCTCTCATCCGGCAGCATCTAGGCCCAGGCACTCTCTCTCTAAACCCTTAATCTTTCTACACAATGAAACTGGTATTTATAAGCCTCAACCCATATCAGATGTGACTGGGCCCATTCGTATGATTGGGCCATGCATATGGTTCAATCGTACAACTGGACCATACTTAATATTCAGTCTTACGAATGGCCCAATTGCATTTGTCAGTTGCACGACTGGTCCATTAGCATGGCCCAGTCGTATGACTGAGTCTCATTCGCATATGCTCCTGTGAATGACCCAGTTTTATGTGTTTACAACATATCAGGTGTATTACATTAAGCCTAGACTATTCGTCAAGCGACGGACACACTATATATGACAATATATGCTCCAACAAAAATAGTAGTATCAAGTTTATTAGATATACTATTGGTGCATATTGCAATTCCAAATGCAAAACCAATCAGAATTCTTTACTTTAAAGAAACATAGTAGCATCAAACTATAGGAACTGGTATCATGATGGAAAATGCAAAAAGAACCAAATCGAGTTCCAATATGAATACACGGAGCTTATCAAATTGGGTGCTATTAGGCTTCAAGAAGAACTATCCTTAAGAAAGGAGAGTTCCATGTATCTTCGGTGAAAGACGAAGTAAGTTATTTTAGAGTAAAGTACGGTCTTAACAATCTGACCTTATACAAGTCCTCAAGTTAGCATGTCCCTTCTAACTTGAAGTATTGTATAGTGAATCTTTTAACGCTTTCCTTATAGTTTATTTTAAAAAAAAATTATCCAATACCGTCGTCTTTAGCATTTAGCCATTTTTTCCCAAATAATCCTTACCCGAGCCCGAGCCAAGTTACAATCCATCAAAGACCTGATGATTTATGCAAGTAAATACCTAATAG
This sequence comes from Flaveria bidentis, assembly GCA_018326385.1. Classification (NCBI taxonomy): domain Eukaryota; kingdom Viridiplantae; phylum Streptophyta; class Magnoliopsida; order Asterales; family Asteraceae; genus Flaveria; species Flaveria bidentis. The sequence continues at coordinate 5,056 of BJCM01243382.1, read as the reverse complement.
GTGGAGAATTTGATACCTTAAGAAGCATATGATTTCACATGTATTCATACTAGGAAATTGAGCATATTAGTCATACTTAACCTTGATTATAACTCCATATATTTAGCCAAGTGTGAGTGCACCTTGAGAAGTGTGGAATTTTACATGTTAATAATCTTTATTAACTAATCTATTGCTTGTTAGGATATCATTCTACGTATGCTTAAAGTGTTTACATTTGGATATAATAAGTTTACTTGTGTATTTCCCAAAAGACATATTTATAATTTAATTTATTTGGTTTTTGGTGTTATTGTCATTTTAAGTGATTTTGCTTGATGACAAGCAAAGATCAAGTGTGGGGATGTTTGATGTGCTCTAAATTATATATAGAAAACCTATCAAGAGCATATCAATTATTCCTTAATATATTTCTTAAAATGATGAAAATGAACTTGTTGAATCATAAAGGATGAAACTACCAAAAACTCTGGATTTCAGCATTGCCTTCAACTACCGAATCAGGCCAAGTGTTGAATAAACCGTCGAAGTGCATATGCTGAATGACTGTTGATCAGGATATGCTAGGCAACAACTGAACTACATATGCTGAAAGATTAATTACCATCATATGTAGATCATCTATAGGTTAGCAGTGAACTCCATGAGCTATTGATCGATTGCTACTAGAAACAAGTATGTTTGTGCCAACGACTATTATGTCTCACCTTTTGCTGACAACACAGTATAGTAGCTACCAACTTCGATACACAAGTTACCCATTCTACTGTAGTATCTAAACATAGAATAGTTATCCTTATTATTTAGTATAAAAGTCCTTATATTTGTATAGGAGACGTAAGCTTTCTAAGTCATTTGATTGTGTTTGATGAATTGTAATCTTTGTACAAAATAGATTAATCAAAGAAATTATTGTGCATTTATCTTTACCCAAAAAGTATTTGTGTTATGATAGTAAGTAACTAATTTAGATTCTGCATTCGTTAGTAATTGATCTTAGAAGAAGTTCTTGTTTGTGTAAATCAACATAATCCAACAGAATTTAAAAATATTAATTGTGTTTTTAGGTGTTCAAAAGACCAAGGTGGACAAAATAAGTATACTATGCAAGAATTTGAAGCAAATCAAGCTTTAAAGTCCAAGCATAGGGTTGTGCCACATTAAGAACGCCCCCATGCCTTTCCTAAAACACACCTATACGCTTAAATTAGCACACCTCCGTGTTTGTACATGTGATAGGACAAAAAGTACTGCCACCAAAAGTAGGCACGTGGTTGTGCTCCATGAGGCATGGGAGTGTGCCCTACCTCAAACACAAGGTTGTGCCCTATCAAGCATGGGGTAATGCCCTACCTCCATTTAACATACAAACCAATCAAGTTTGGTAAGCATTATACTAGCATGCAGTCGTGCCTTTTAGGCATGAGGCCATGCTTAAACACTCCCAAAAGCCTATAGATAAAGGCTTAAGTACATTATTTGGGAGAGTTTTTGGTGGAGGCTTACCCTACTATGTTTTCTTAGGAATCAAGACTGGAAGACCTTTAGGAGGCTTGGGAGGTGCATACAATACTTGGAAGAAGCTTGCGATAGTCTAAACATCATCTATTATGGACCACCGGTTTGATTGTTCCATTTCACTAATGATTTCATATCTATCTTCTACATTGTTTGTTGTTATATTCAACCTTATTATAATCTAAACTCTTAAAATCATCCCAATTAGATGAAAATTATGTAATTTGTGATGAAGTAATGGTGAATTTTATGTTTAATTAATGTTATGGTAATCTTGGGTAAACTTTTGATGGGTAGCATCTACATTTGAATGGAAAGTTATAAACTTATTATTTGTAATTGTGAATGTCATACAAGGTTGAAAAACATATGAACTAGCTTTTATTTGTGAAATCAATCTTCATAACAAATCCATTGCTAATGAACTATAAATGGTTATTAGAAATCATAAAACTTTAGTTTTTTTATCATTTACGGGTTCTCTTTTATTAGTTTGAGAAATATACAATAATTGTTATGGTTTTCTAAAATTAATGGTATGTTAAAAGAACTTGATCGACTCTCTTTCTAACATTAAGTTATGTTTTCATAATTGTATGTTGAAAGGTTACACGAGATTTACCTACATTATTAGTGGCTTGGAGGATTAGCATTGTAAGTTACTCGATGTTGGTATCCTTGTCACTACGGAACCGGCAAACAAGAAATCCATGTTGGCTCACATCTATAAACATTAACATAACTAGTTAAACTTATATCTTTAATCACACCATAACATTCATCATAGTTATATAAGTGTAAGTTAATTAGGATGATAGCCTTAATTCTCTATTTTAAAAGCTAAAAGTCTCAATTTTACTTTTACTTTTATTTTCTAATTATCATTTTAAAAACCCTAAGAATTTGGTTACATTAATGCAACTTGTCATTTTTCTCAAAACAAAACCCAATTTGCTAGTCAACTATAAAGATTGTTAAGTAGGCTTGGTGTGTCCACGAATTGATACTCAGTTCTTACCAACACTATATTACCACATGACAAGTACACTTACCTTTTGTGTGTGTAGTTTAGTATAAGTAAAATGATTTAAAACTAAATCTGTGCAAGAAATATTTTATCAAAAGAATACATACACCTTTCACACGTATCATTTATCATATAGTTAAATAAGATAATATTATATGATTACATTTAAAACTATTGCAAGTAACTTTTTTATTAAGTAGTACACCTGGTTCCACTGCTGCATGGAATAGGGTAAAATAGCTAATTCATTCTATACTTCACGCATGACTTGTGAGGATATCCATAAATGGAAGAGCAATGGGATAACAACCTAATGGAAGATATAGGAATGGTTTCCCTAGGAATCACAAAAATGGAAACCATGTATCAGACTATTCTATCATTAAAGGACGGTTTCATAGATAAGTTGCTAGGTATACTACGAATGGAGGAAAAAAGAGAAAGGTTAATCTACTTGGTGATCTTAACAATTTGGAAGTATTATTATATGTAAAACCAATCGTGGAAGTCAAAGAAGTATATAAACATGAAACCTAGGTTCAGGAAGTGTTATGTTACTAGTTCATGGCTCTTAAGAGATGTATAAGTATAAGTCTTCTAATATTTAAGAGGGTATATTTCTTTGGAGCTTCAATTGAACATGTATGTCTCCTAGATGTCACACTCTTATAGCACATAGATAGACCGGAGCAAAAGCTTTAAAGGGGCATAAGTGCATAAGAGTCTGAACTCCAAAGGTATGAATCATTTGAAGTTAGAGCTTTCGAGAGACTCATGTTGGAGATTTGTCTAGAGACGGGTGTTCTGGTGTTTAACATGTCAAATTGACAAACTTGAAATATTACCATATATATATATATATATGTGTGTGTGTGTGTGTGTGTGTGTGTAGGAATGGAACGAATGTTAACCCTTGGTTATGTTAACTTCATCAAGATTAAGCAAAATCGTTATTGTTTTTTGTTGGAATAACATTATCATACATATATAACGTTATGTTCTTTTATTAATATGTGTAAATTCACAAGTGTAAAAATATTAAGAGAGGTGTAAGTTACACTTACACTTCTAAATATTTGTTGGGTTCAAGTAACTTACACATGTCATAACTTTTTTACACTTGTAAACTAACACACATATATAAGGATATAATGTTGTATGTGTGTAATAATATTATTCGAATAATGCAGGACCGTTTAAGGGATGACGAATTACAACATAACACATAATGAGGAGAGTATATATTAGAACACTTAAAAAATCAAATAGGGAACTAGAACTACATGGTTTGATACTTAAAACATAAGGAAATATGAGACAGAACAAGAACAAACAACACAAGGATAATAGTTTTCAAGAATGTTATACTATATCCTATAATCGGCCATGCTTAGGACCTGAGTTACCTTATACTATATCTTAAAACTGACCATGCTTAGAAAGCCAGGTGGAAACATTTGATCTAGAAAACAATAAAATCAAATGTACAGTCAAAAGATAGATTGCCTTTTGACTAGTGACTATGACATGTTATTGAAACATATATGTACCTAGTTTATGTGCTTAATGTAAAAGTCTGTCATGTCTTACACATATGTAATGAATGAGTTGAATGAAATATAATATGTGGTTGATGCTTATAATGTTTAATGTTTCATATTATTATTATGTGTTAAAGTATAATGAACTTAGTATATAGGTTTGAGTTTGTTATGCATAGTTCTTAGTCAATAATGATTGAGAAATGTGTTCAAACTTAGTCGTATGATTCCTCATGCGAATGGACCATGCTAATGGACCATACGCATGAATATCTCATGCTAATGGATCAGTCGCACGACTGAACCAGGAGACTGGATCAGTCGCACGATTGAGACTTAAGATTGACTCAGTCGCACGACTGAACATTCAGTCGTGCGTATGGATCAATCGCATGTTTCAGTCGCACGACTGAACCATACTAATAGTGCAGTCGTACGATTGGAAAATCATAACCTATAAATACCACTTAATTCATGGAAAAAGAAGACTTTTGACATATACTCATAACCTAGCCGTCCAGAGCATCCAGAAACCCTATTCCAAGTTCATAGTTCGCATCTAATCATCTTCTACTCGTTCTTAACGTTTCTTTAATCGTTAGATTGATTGGGATTGCGTTCTCACTAATTGGATCGCCAATTAAGTGTGGGAAGACAGGGCATATGGCAAAGGATTACCTGGCAGGCAAATGTTTTAATTGTGGGGAAAGTGGTCATATGAGCAGAGATTGTAAGAAGTCGAGGGCTGAGGGTTCTGGGGTGAAGAAAACGGGAAGTGAAGGACCGAAGGCGAGCTCCAGGGCATTCACTATGATACAGGAGGAAGCTAGGACAGACCCCGACGTTGTGTCTGGTATGTTTCTAGTGAACCAAACTTTAGCTTCCGTGTTATTAGATTCTGGTGCTACTAAAAGTTTTATTTCTGCTGCTTTCTGTGCTAAGCTGCCTGTTAGTAGTAGACGTGTTGATG
>BJCM01243355.1:0-11131 GCA_018326385.1 Flaveria bidentis | reverse complement strand
AGGTTTCGAGGACGAAACCTATTTAAGGGGGTGGACTTGTAACACCCGGATATTTTAAAGTCAAAGAGAAAGAAGAATAAGTGAAGAAAAAGAAGGAAAAGAAATAAAACCCAAGTCTAGGGGTAAAAAGTGTCCAAAAGGACAAAATGTTTGAAAAGTGGGTGTAAAAGGTGGTATGGCCGCCCATATATCACATACACCACTAATCTTCGGATTTTAGAGAGAGAAAGAGCAGCAAATTCTCTGTTTTGAAGGAAGAAGAAGAAAGAATTTTAATTCCAGGTGAGAATTCGTGCTTTTATGATGTTCTTAACCGATTATGTCCTCGGGTTTATGCTTATGTGTGTTTGTATGTGTTTGGGTATGTTTTTAGTGGGTCTCTAAACGATTGAATTCAATTTGCAAATAAGTTTGGAGGAAGCCATACTCAAAAGCTGCAAAGGTGAGTTCTAGGACCCCTCTTTTACTGGCTTTTAACTGATTTTGGGGCTGGAAATGCATGAATATATGTTTTCGCTAAATTGGGTTTCGGACCCGTATGCTTGTATGAACGTATAATGATGTTGTGATGTTATGATGTGATTATGTTCATGTTCGATGATGTACGATGAGGTTTCTAAGGCTTAGAGGGTAAGAATTAAGCTTAGAACATGATGAATGGTGAGTTGAAATCCAATATGATGTTGTTAGGCTCACATGTTAAGCTTTAAATCTGCCTAAGTGTTTGGAAGGTTAATGCGGATGAAAAGGGTTAGTGTGGATGAACATTAACCACTGAGTAAGTCAATGCGGATGACAAATGCGGTTGAAGTCAATGTGGATGAACATTGACTAAGTGCATGAAATGCGGATGAGGCCATCAAATGCAGATGAACAAAAGGGGTTAATGCGGATGAAGCCATCAAATTCGGATTAATAAAAGGGGTTAATGCGGATGAGGCCATCAAATGCGGATGAACAAAAGGGGTTAATACGGATGAGGCCATCAAATGCGGATGAACAAAAGGGGTTAATGCGGATGAGGCCATCAAATGCGGATCAACAAAAGGGGTTAATGCGGATGAGGCCATAAAATATGGATGAACACTTAGAAAAATTCTGACTTTTTGGGAGAAAAAGGAGCAATGTAGGCTTTGACCTAGGAGATTCCTGGGGGTTATGTAAGTTGACTTTTGAGGTCATAGATGGTATGATGGGCATGTAATGTTACGTGCTGGATATTTGTGCATGATGATGATTATGATGTTGCATGGTTATGCATTATGTATGTTATGTATGTATGATGCCTTGCATGATGATGTATAAATGATATCTTTATGTTCCTTATGATGATGTATGTTAATCTTACCCATGACTATACGTGTTATGATAATGAATGAACGAATTATTATGTAACGTAAAGTGAAAGATAATGAAAGTGGAAAATTATGATGAATGCATGCATTAATAAATGAATGAATAAAGGTAAGAAAGGCTTGCAACAAATGTATGGAGGTGCACACCCATTGTAGGTGTTAGCTCGATGGTGTGCGGGTTAGCTACCCCAAAGGATGCACATTGGGGTCTTTCTTTGTAATTGACCATATGGATGAACCATTGTTGCGTGTCTTAGGTACTGTGACCACCTCGTGCTAAGCACTACCAAAGAAGGTCTTTTATAGGCTTAGGTCGAGTATCATGAGCATGAAGGGCATAGGATATGACAATGGTATACCTGAACTTTACCTTAGGTACTGTGACCATTTGGTGCTGGGCACCACCAATGAAGGTCTTTTATAGGTGTAGGCATAGTATCAAGAGCATGAAGGGTAAAGTTCATGGTGCTGATGAAAGTAATGAATGAAATGATGAATGAATGAAAGCATGAACGAAAGAATGATGAAGATAATAATGATATTATTTGTATGTATGTATGATGTATGATCACATGCAATAGAAATGAAAAGTTTTAAATGAAGGAAAAGTATGTTTTATTATAAAACTAGAACTCACTCAGCAACGCTGACTTTTATGCATTTTCCAGTTAGCAGGTGAGCATTGCAGAGGAAGGCACGGAGCAGCTACTTGGCATTTTGACTGGCACTCCTTTGATTGTGTTTTTGCATTTAATGCGAACGAATGATATTTTGAAATGAACGCTTGTATTAACTTGCAAAAGCATTTGTAATGATATAAAAAGTTATTTCTTTAGACTTCCGCTGCAATGTTTTATGAATGATTAAATGTAAGTATATGTTTTGTGTGCGATGAGGATCCAACTCTAAGCGGGGCCTTACACTCTTTTTGCAAAATTACTTTATCATGTTCGCACGATCTTGGGTTTAGACATCTTATGGCATTTCAGTGGCCTCCGTGTGTGATTTTGATTTTTGGTGCTTTTGTTTACTGATTGACCTTTGTATCTTGTTCGCAAGTGAGTTTCAAACTCAGAACATTAACTTAATCGATGTTTAACTGCTACATTGTGATTTTATTTGATTAAGACTCTTCGGTACCTTCACAGTTCTTACTGGGAAAGTACCGGATAGTCCAGCGAAACTGAATGAAAGTTCATTGTTTTTCTGCGAAACTGTGATGTTATGTTGTTCGAGCGAACTTTACAGATTCGCTAATTAAACTTTAGTTTCACTGTGCTGAAACTATACTTTCAGCCAATCGAATCTACTTCACTGCCTTGCCGAAACTAATGTACAATTGGTGGCGAAACCATACTTTCGTCTGCCGAAACTAAAATTCTTTCTGCCGAAACTATAGTTTCGGCCAGCGAAATTAATTTGATTTTTGTGTAATTTCTATCCTTCTCTTATTCTTATTTTATATTATCTTTTAATACACTATTCTAATGCATTTCACTTGGTTTTCAGACTTAGTGGCGAATCTAAAGTTTGATGAGACAAACAACATCACTGCCATCTAAGACGATACACACCCTAAAGCAGTTGGCTTTAGGGACTGCATTCACTGGCTGCAGAGATCTCCTATTGCCTACACCATATTTCATTCTACTATTGTTTATGATCTTCACATGAAAGATTTCTGGAGAACAACTGAGTATGACAACACACAGAGGATTATAGCCAAAGTCATAGAGAATGAGGTGATCATTACAGCAGAGATAGTCTCGAGGGTACTAAGATTAGATGAAGATACTGGAGAGGAGGTTACTATGATTGATTTGGAGGTGTTTGAGGGGTTCAGACTGATGGGTTATGAGGGACCAGCCGGCACAAAAAAGTAGATCAAGAAGTCTTTCCTCTCCAAGGAACGGAGATACATAGCTCACATCTTCATAATGTGCTTAGATCACCATAAGGGTGGATAAATGGGCTTAATATTTATTAATCAAAAGAAATAGTGTTATGCTGTAGAGGAGAGAAGGCAAACATTGCTAAACTGATTTTTGCATGTGTGGAAGAGAATGTGATGGCCTTGAAGAAGGATAAATGGCTGCTCTACCCTCGATTCTTAAAGATCATTTTAGATGATCTTATTCCTAACCTACCAAGACACGGGCAGGTTAAAAGGCTGGTGCAAATGAACACCCGTATCTTTGTAGGCTGTTGTGCTATTTGACATGATTTCAGTTGAAAGAGTACACATCTCTAGGAGAATATGTACCCACTAGAGAGGTGGAATTATATCAGGAGAGTTAATGAATCCGAAAACAAAAGGGCAGAGGAGACAAAAGTGAAACGGGTAGATGAGGCTAAGAAGAGGAAAAGATATGCAAAGGAGAAGGATTATGAATTTGAGGAGGAAGTGCATGAAATGGCTAAGGAGGTGAGGGCTGAAAAAGAAAGGAGATCAAAGAAGAAGACTGATGTGGGAGAGACTGAAAGAACTAAACAAAGACATCAATCCTTTACTGAGACCTCAAGGAGAGAGAAGAGAGTTGGATTAGATGAGGATGTGATTAGAAACATCAATATTGTAGATACATGTGTACCTAGTTCATGAGCTTAATGTAAAATGTGTTTATTGTCTTACACATATGTAATAGAATGGGTACTTAATGAAATACAACGTGTGGTTGTGCTTATAATGTTTATTATTTAAATGATTAGTAGATTAACGCTTATTGAACTGACTATATTGGTATGTGGTTGTTTGAATTAATCTTAATAATGTAATGATTAAGAAATATATTAAAACTTAGTAATATGATATTCTCATGCGAATGGCCCATGCTAATGGACCATACGTATGAACAACTTCATGCGAATGACTCAATTACACGACTAAACCAGGAGACTGGATCAGTCGTATGATTGTAACATGATATTGGCTCAGTCACACGACTGAACACTCAGTCGTGTGAATGGATCAACCGCATGGTTCAATCGCACGACTGAACCATGCGAATGGTTCAGTCGCATGAATGAGAAACACTAACCTATAAATACCACTTAATTCGTGGAAAAACATAACACTTCGAATACATACGTACCCTAGCCATCCAAAGACCTCTAAGAACCTATTCCAAGTTCATAGATTGTACTAGATCGATTACCAATCGTTCTTAACGTTTAGATTCAATCTACAATTGTTTCTACATGCGTTCTCACTGATTGGATCGCCAATCAAATAGGATTCCACACTATTTGATATGGTATACACGTATATCAGTTAGTATTTCGTTCAATACACGATCCTAACAAGTGGTATCAGAGCTTTGGCTCTTGATTTACGTGTGATTCAATCGTTTTTGATATAAAATTGTGTTTTTTCACTAAAAACGCAATCTTTTTGTGTCAAACGATGGTTTAGACGTCTCCAGTTTGTAAAGTTAACTTTTCCTGACATACGGAAATTAGGGTTAGTGAGAAATTCGAGTTTTGCGTCCAAAATACCTTAATCCTTCGAATTCTCCAAATCCAACTGCTTTAGTCGCCCGATTGACTCAATCGCACAACTGAGTTCTTATGCATCCCTCATACACACGATTGGACTCATTCGTACCTTCATTCGTACAACTAAACTGTCTATTCGCATTGTTCATCCGCACATGTCCATTAGCCCAATTGATTCATCCGCATTAGTTAATTCGCACGTTTGAGCCATCCATATTGTTCAATCGCACGAATAGCCCAATCGCACACCTTCATTCGCACAACTACATCAGTTAGGGATTCAAGGATCCAGAATCTATTGCTTCTGGAAAATGAAGTGGGCAATCATAACAAACCCCCTAAGTATAAGAGGCTAGCTGATAGATATGAGATCAACTCGGTGAAAATGATTCAATGACTATGAAAATGATAGTACACAAGATCAAAGCATTTGGGACATTATAAGATTAAATTGAATTAGATGCAAAATTCAAAGTATAAGTCTGAGAAGTCTGGGCAATATAAAAGGAAAGATGATAGTACACTAGTTACTACTAAGGTAAAACAAAGAAAGTAGATCTAGAGGTTGTTAGACCACTTCATGATGTGTCGGTAGATTCAACACAATAGATGATTAGACGTCATTGGTGAACTTAATTCAAACTAAACTGTTCAACTGACTGTGGGTTCCCATCTTATCACTGGTTAACACAATCATTTATTTCCAATAAGGGGTGACGAGCAAATAAACGCCACATGTGTGTGCGGATGATCACAAAAAGAGCAAAGCACGGAAAAAAATATGAAAAATAAACGCAATCAAGCTGATAACCTATGTTGGTGTTGCGTTATGTGCAAAAAAATTAAATATGCTCTAACAAGAAGATAGGTTGTGTGCCTCTCTGCTATGCGATGGCACTAACCTGAGGATAAGCATAACCTAGATATTCTAGAAGTCATTGTTGTTTTCCGCCTCTCTGTTGTGCGGTGGCACTGACCTGAGGCTTGGCTTTTCGATGAAAACTCTAAGAATAGTCTCTTCTTGTCAAAATACCCGTAGACCACTCAAAAATATCCTGAGGAATGTTGATTACCATATAAGCGTGGGCTCCACAAATGTTGGTTGAAATAACAAAACTTAATACATCACCAATCTATGTCAAAAGTCCATATATGGATTTAAGTGGACAATTATACTGACAATCGGTGTTGCTGCAATTCTTGAAAATCCAAATCAACGTATGCATCTTGTAGTACCAGTATGATTTCCTAAAATTGCTAAATGACCCTCGATGAAAACAAGAATCAAGCATCAACTGATTTTGGAAACAAATCCAGAATGAATTGATTACCTGTATGATTCCATAATGAATCATTTCACTTATGGTCAAAATAACTTGAAGTTGCATGTACTAGAAATAAATTTGGTAGATTTCAATCTTAGGACTTCCACTCCACACAAAAACACAAAAACATTTTAGTTCTATTACTTAATTTTGCTAGTTAAATTTTTTTTTTCATTTTAGTTATATATGTCGGACTAGGGCATGAATTTCAATCTGAAATTTAATCACTTAAAAGGGTCACGTCTGAGGTGATCAAATGTGTGTTCAAATGTCAAATGTGTTATGTCTGATGTGACAAAATATGTTTTGATTAAAAGGATCACGACTGAGGTGATCAAAAGTTTTCAAAGTTAAAATGATCATGACTGAGATGATCGAATGCTAAAAATGTTTAATCAATAAGTTAAAGGGTGTAAAATGTCAAATGGTCATAAAGTCAAAATCATGAGTATGATCCATTCCCACGACTGGACCATGAGTATGGACCAACCGTATGAACGGACCATACTTATACCCTAGACAACCGAATGGAGCATGAGTATGAACCATTCACTCGAATGGGTTACAAGATTGAGCCAGTCGCCCGAATGGAGCTATGTGAATGAGTCAGTCGCCCGACTGAAACCCAGTCGCCCGACTGAATGTGATTGACTGAACCAATCGCACGACTGAGGTCCAATTGCCCGAATGAACAGAGTGAATGGGTCCAATCGCCCGATTGAAATGAGATTCAGTATAAATAGGGCCATAGTCGATCGCATAAACTCATCACCCCCCAATCGTCCTAAAATTGAATAAAGTGTCGTTACTCTGCAAAAAATTCTTCAGACCTAATTTGACACCTTATTTTGACATTCTGACATTTTCTGGTGTTTCCACAGGTACAAAGCGGTGCTATGAAACCAAATTTCGATTGATTTGAGCCCTAATTTATGACATTCAGCCCTAACTAGACCCGAGACTGAAATTGGACAAATAACCTAGCTAAACTAAGTAAAATGTTAAAATAAAATTTATTAGGTGCTAAGTTAAGTGTTTGCGAGTCTAATGAACCAAAACACGACGTCTAATTTGAAGATTTTGTCAAAATTCGAATTTCATTCGAACAGACAGTTGGTCAGATGACTGGACACCTGGATGAACTCCAATCGCACGACTGAGCTGGCCGATTGACTCAGTTGGCCGAATGGATAATACGAATGAGCTTAGTCGACCGACTGAACCAATCGCAAGTTCAGCCACCCGATTGAACTCAGTCGCATGTTCACTCACCCGACTGTATACAGTCACATGTAAGATCAACCGATTGAACTCAATCGCATGTTTCAATCGCATGATTGAACCAGACTGAGTTCAACCAGGTTAATTTGAACTGATTTTCGTTGTGTGGTGATCTAATGTCTATGTGTCTTGTATTACAGTTCTATGGCTGATCGATGGTCCATCAACCCCAAGCACAACATTTGTGATCATCTGAACGCCACAACTCGGAACGGTGTCGTGTTTCCTAGGATCATTGCGTTCCTAAAGAGATCCAGGATCCACAGAGCTATATCTACACCGTGCACCCCCACAGGTCTATACAGCAGGCCTTCTGGGAGGGTGCATCAGTTGATCTATCTAAGGAGCCCTACTGCATCCGGAGCACTATATTTGGGCAGGCTATCGAGGTGACTGCTGATGATATACGACGAGTACTCGCTCTGGGTGACGATGCAAATCACCCGACCAGGCTACACCCTCTGACATTGAGAGGGTGCTTCCTCAAGATGAAGTACGTTGGGGACATAAATGCAGGTGTGCTGAACAAAAGCAACCTGTGTCCCCAGTACAAGTTCTTAGCACATGTGATACTTAAGTGCTTAGCTTCGAGGAGGGGTGGCTTTGATGATCTTTCAGACCAGATTCAGAATGCCTATGTGGCACTGGTGCAGAACCACCCCTTCAGCTTCTCGAGCAAGATATTATCATACCTGATTGAGAATCTGGAGGCTAAAGGCAAAGAGGGTTTTTGCATGTACCCTAGGTTTCTCCATATGATTATTGATGAGAAGCTGCCCTCTCTGCCTAAGGAGAGCTAGGATGCGGTGTCACTCGAGGTGATATTGGGCCGCATGAAGGTCTACAGGGGGAAGCAAGTCAAGCCCCCTGTGAAGAGACTCTTCGGGCATCTGGCCCAGGCTAATTACATGGCGCCGGCTAGGTGAAAGTGGCGCCATGAGGAGAGTGACTCAGATGTTGAGCAAATTGCTCTTCCATCTGATGACTCCGACGATGACGGTGACACCGGTGGAGACTCTGGGCCTGCTTCTACTAGGGACCTCACTACCCATGTTACACCTCCACCACCCACTCATGGAGAAGCCACTACCACCGGTTTCCATGACGAGGACTGTGGGCAGTAGGGAGGTTGCCATAGAGAGAGGTTTGCGGGCGGTTGATGGACGCCCAGGGGAGTCCGGGGATGCTGCTGCTGATTCAGATCCCTCATATGCCCCGGACCCGCCTAGCAGCTAAGGGGGAGCCTCAGTGTTTAGAGGAACAAGGTAGAAGAAGATGGCTCACCCCTATGGCAAGAAGGGGAAGAGACTGAAGTTTACCTTGACCTCACCTACCACCACAACCACTACCTCAGCCACACCTTCCACCACTACCACCACCACTGCTACCACACCACCTGCCACCACCACTACCACCTCACACACTACTACCACATACACTCCACCACTTACCCACATCCCATCCACCACCATTACAGCTCATCCACCACCACCCACATCTATACGACCCCCAATATTCACCTCTACCACCACCACCACCACTAGCCACCAAGCAAGACCATCATCCCACCCTACATTTCACACAGCTTCATCTTTACCCCCTATTGGGGTAGAGGAATAGCTGTAAGCACTCAACCGTATGGTGCTGAAGATGTTAGTTGTTGATGAAGAGAAGACTGCCCAACTACGTCAGCTTATGGAGCTAAACACTACCCAAGCACAACAGATCTCACAACAAGCTGAGCAAATTTCCCAACTCAAGGAGCAAAACGTCCACTCATCAAAGAGGATAGAGGAGTTGGAGGCTTCGAACAAGACCATCATGCTCAAGCTCAAGGGCTCAAAGCATGAGCCACTCAAGATTAGAGAAGGAGATGATGATGATGATGATGATGATGATGATGATGATGATGATGATGATGATGGTGAAGATTATGATAGTGATGATGATGAGGCTAGTGAGAAGGAAGAGACAAGGGAAGGGCAGAATAGTGATGATGATGAAGAAGGAGATTCAACTGCATCTACATCAGCTCAAGGTCAAGAGAGACGTACAAAGAGAAATCAAGACCAAGGAGCCTCATCCTCTGCCCCTCTTACTAATGTGCCGGCTATTCAGGGGAAAAGTAATGTTTAGATATTTATGTACTTGAAAACTTTGTAATTGAAATTTGGATGAATATTATGTAATTAATGTTTATGTATATAATTGATGTTTACTGTTTTGATTATTGACTAATGGTTGATGTGTTACATGTTTTAAATCAAGCAGATCCAAATTTTCAAGGAGATGAATACGACGTTGCTCCCCTTCAGCAGATCAAGACTCAACTTACAAGGATTCTTGATCTGCAAGGGATAGTCAGGATATCTGTGAGTTACACTGCTAAAGAAGGAGAAATAATTCATGAAATCACTTATGAGCAATTGGCTGAAATGTTCCGATTGAATCCAGACGAGATCGTGAAAGATGCTCCAACAGTAAACGTGGATAGTGAAGATGAGCTAAATGACATAGACGAGATAGAGATTGAAGATGTCACGGACCAACATTATCCAGAGTATGAAGACAACAAAGAAAATGTCATTCCAAATCTGGGAGACACCCTTGTTAGTGATACATTCGACACTCTGAATAATATGGAGCAGGAGTCGAAGAGGAACAAAGAGCAAGCCCAAGCCTCAGATGATGATGTCAACATCAAAAAGGCTGAATGGGCAGCATGTTTTGCAGAACTCGGAGCCCAACGCAATGCTCCAAAGTCAAATGTCTACACCAAAATCTATAAAGTGAAGAAGCATCACAAGGTGTCAGGCAAAATTATAGTGTGGGCCTATTTTGAAGATCTTAAAGTTTATGTTATTAAAAGAGAGAAGGGGATCGAGCACTTCACATTCCCACATGATCTGAAGACTCTTCCGGGTTTTGAGCTTAACTAGCTAGCAAAGTTAAAATTGTTATATGTTGACCCTCGTAAGATGTCAGGCTGGTTTGAAGCTGTTTTAAAGAGAGAGTACCACACCAGGTGGGTCAACTTCAAACCTCAACAACCAACGAGGTATATCAAAAGATCTAAAGTTGATGCCATTACTGGAAAACCAAAAATAATGCTGAAGTGGAGTCCTCCGCGCACGATGTCAAGAATCCCTCTACGGGAAATGCCACATGACTTCACTCCACACTTCAAGTGGTGGTACTACGATTGGAGAACATGTGAGGTGGTCATAGTGTTGAATAGAAATGGAAGTATGGAACCTATCAGGGTGTTTGACCCCATGTGACTCACTAACTTGTCGGCTAATTATGTTTACACCTTATACAAATGGCCACTGTTTTATGACGCGCAAGATATTGTACAAGCCCTCCAATTCCAAAACGTGATTAGACTTTGCTTTGCATTTGAAATACATGCAGGAGTTACAAGAGAGGAGAAGTATAAGAAATATGAGGAGTTTATGAAGAATGTAAGACAATAGATGAAACTAGGTCCAAGGGGGAGTTTGTAGATACATGTGTACCTAGTTCATGAGCTTAATGTAAAATGTCTTTATTGTCTTACACATATGTAATAGAATGGGTACTTAATGAAATACAATGTGTGGTTGTACTTATAATGTTTATTATTTCATTGATTAGTAGATTAACGCTTATTGAACTGACTATATAGGTTTGTGG
>BJCM01243347.1:0-13746 GCA_018326385.1 Flaveria bidentis | reverse complement strand
TTTCCATACTTAGTCAAATGCTCATCCGCATTGACTCACTTCATCCGCATTGACTTACTTTGCTTATCCTCAATTCCATACTTAGTCAAATGCTCATCCGCATTGACTCACTTCATCCGTATTGGCTTACTTTGCTCATCCTCATTTCCATACTTAGTCAAATGCTCATCCGCATTGACTCACTTCATCCGCATTGGCTTACCTTGCTCATCCGCATTTACATCCAAATACTTAGGCAGATTTAAAAACTTATCAAGTGGATCTAAAACATCATTTTCAATTTCCATACACCCTTCATCATGTTCTAAGCTTAATTCTTACCCTCTAAGCCTTAGAAACACAATCATACATCATCAAGCATGAACATAATCACACATCACATCATCGTACACACATTCAAGAAACGGGTCCGAAACCCAGTTAAATAAAACACACATTCATGCATTTCCAGCCCCAAAATCAGTTAAAAACCAGTAAAATAGGGGTTCTAGAACTCACCTTTGCAGATTTTGTGTATGGCTTCCTCCAAACTCGTTTGCAAATTGAATCCAACTGCTTCGGAACCCACTAAAAACATACCCGAACACATACAAACATGTATAAGCATAGACCCGAGGACATAACCGGTCAAGAACACCATAAAAGCATGAATTCTTACCTTGTATTCGAATTCTTTCTTGTTCTTCCTTCAAAACCGAGAACTTGCTGCTCTTTCTCTCTCTAAAACCCGAACATCAGAGGTGTATGTGACGTATGGGCGGCCATACCACCTTTTACACCCACTTTTCAAACTTTTTGTCCTTTTGGACACTTTTTACCCCTAGACTTGGGTTTTATTTATTTTCCTTCTTTTCTTTCACTTTATTCATTCTTTTCTTTGACTTTAAAATAACCGGGTGTTACATTGTACCCTCGTTTTTTGCAGATGATTATTGACCAGAAGCTTCCTTTGCTGCCCAAGGAAAGAGATGAAGCTGTCACTCTTGAGATTGTGGATGATACTACGCTTGGTAGGATGAAGGTGTACCGGGGCAAGCAGGTGATGCCCCCGGTGAGGAGATTGTTTTGGCATCTAGCCCGGGAAGACTATGTGGCACCAGCTCGCAAGAAGTGGCGTCATGATGATAGTGATTCAGTCACTGAGCCCATAGTTTTTCCCACTGACGATGACGATGACAGTGAAGATGGTGGAGATACTTGCCCCACTCCATCTAGGGCCACTGCCACTGATATATCATCTCCACCATTTACTTACGGTGGAACTGAGAGAGCTAAGATCCATCAAGACTTCTAGCCATATGAAGAGGAAGAGTCAGATGAGGAGCCATTGGTAAGAACAATGGGTAGTAAGGTTGTTGCCACTGAGAGAGGGATTGTGGCGGTTAGTGGATGCCAAGGTGAGTCCAGGGATGCTGCTATTGCTAGTACTGATCCATCATACATCCCTGACCATCCCATCAGCCCAGGGGGAGCATCCTCTTCTAAGGGCTCAAGGAAGAAGCGGATGGCTCAGCCCCATGGCTTGAAGAGCAAGAGGAGGAGGATTACCTTGATAACCACCACATCCACCACCTCTACCACAGCTACTACCACCACTACCACACCCTCTACCACCACTACCACACCCCCTACCACAACTATCACACCTCCTACCAACACTACCACAACCACCCGTTCACCATCCACTCCTATTCCACCTCCCATATTCACCACATCCACCACCACTACCACCACCCTACGAGCCAGGACTTCTACTCAAGTCCCAATGAGCCATGGACCCACTCTACCCTCTATCGAGGTAGAGGAACAGCTAGCCAACCTCAATCGGATAGTGCTAAAGCTGCTTGCAGCCGATGAGCAAAGAGGTGCACAGCTCAATCAGCTTATGGAGCTCAATGTTGCTCAAGCTCAGCAGATTACACAGCTCCAGGAACAGAATGCACATTCAGTTTAGAGGATAGAGGAGTTAGAGAGAAAGAACAAGAACATCATGCTCAGGCTTAAAGGATCCAAAGATGAGCCTCTAAAGATCAGGAAGGAGATGATGATGATGATGATGATAATAATGATGATGATGATGATTCTGTTGAAGAAGATGAAGGTGATGATGAAGGAAAGAGTGAAGAGAAGAAAGGGGACGATGATGACAAAAAAGGTGATGTTGCTGCATCAGTTTCTGCTCAGGGTCAAGAGAGGCGTTCTAAGAGAGCTCAAGATCAAGGACCCTCGTCTTCAGCTCCTCTAGCTAGAAAGTTGACCGATCAAGATAAAAGTAAAGATTAGATGTTTTGCATTTAGAAAACTTTTGTACTTGATTCGTATATTAAGTTAATGTAATTTATGATTATCTATGTTTATCTATGTTTATCTATGTTTAAATGTCTTGATTAATTACTAATAATTGATGTGTTGAATGTTTAAATCAAGTAGATGAAACTTCACAGCAAGATGAATATGATATTGCTCCCCTTCAGCAAATCAAGTCTTAATTCACCATGATTCTTCATTTGCAAGGGATCGTCAGAAGGTCAGTGAGCCACACTCCTAAAGAAGGAGAAATTATACATAATCTGACCGACGAGCAACTTGTTGAGATGTTCAGACTGAATCCTGACGAGCTCGTCAAAGACGCTTCAAAGGTCGATGTTATGAGTGATAATGAGCTGAACAATGTTGATGAAATAGAGATAGAGGATGTCACGTCTGATCACTATCCATAGTACACTAACCAAGAGGGAAATGTGATCCCCAACTTGGGTGACACTCTCGGCGGTGCTACATTTGAAAAAAATGGATGAAATGGATAAAGAAAAGGATAAGGATGAAAGCCAAGCCGAAGCCTTGGATGCAGATGTTGATATAAAGTAGGCTGAATGGGCAGCTTGTTTTGCTGAAATAAGAGCCCAATGGAAAGCTCAAAAGCAAAATGCCTACACCAAACTCTACAAGGTCAAGAAACATCAGAAGGTGTCTAGCAAGATTATAGCGTGGGTGTATTTTGAGGACTTAAACGTTTATGCAGTAAAAAGGGAGAGGGGAATAAAGTACTTCTGGTATCCTCATGATTTGAAGACTCTTCCAGGCTTTGAGCTCTATCAACTGGCACGCTTAAATCTGCTGTATGCAGATCCCAGAAAGATGTCAGGTTGGTTTGAGTCTGTATTAAAGAAGGAATACCACACCAGATGGGTAAACTTCGGATCTCAACAACCAAAGAGGTACATCCGTAGGTCTGAAGTGGATCCCATATCTGGAAAGCCTAAAGTAGTGTTGAAGTGGAGTCCCCCGTGCATGATGTCGAAGATTCCTTTAGGGGAAATACCTCAGGACTTCACTCCACATTTCAAATGGTTGTATTATGACCGGAGGACGGGTGAAACGGTCATAGTTGTAAACAGAGTGGGCAAAATGGAAACTATCAGGGTATTTGACCCAATGTGGCTTACCAACTTGTCAGCTGATGATGTCTACAGCTTGTACAAATGGCCACTGTTCTATGACGCGCAGGATATTGTACAAGCTCTCCAATTCCAGAATGTGATATGGATCTTCTTTGCTTTTGAAATACATGCAGGAGTAATAAGAGAGGAGAAGTACAAGAAATTTGAAAAGCTTATGAAGAACGTCAAACAATAGACTAAACTAGGTCTAAGGGGGAGTTTGTTGATACATATGTCCCTAGTTTATGTGCTTAATGTAAAAGTCTGTCATGTCTTACACATATGTAATAAATGGGTTGAATGAAATATAATATGTGATTAATGGTTATAATGTTTAATATTTCATAGTATTATTGCGTGTTAAAGTATAATAAACTTATTATATAGGTTTGAAGTTGTTATATGATGATTCATGCTAATGGACCATACTTATGGACCATATGCATGAACTCATCATGCTAATGAACCAGTCGCACGACTGAACTAGACGACTGGATCAGTCGTACGAGTGAGACATGAGGTTGACTCAATCGCACGACTGAACTTTCAGTCGTGCGTGTGAATCAGTCGTATGGGTCAGTCGCACGACTGAACCATGCTAATGGTTCAGTCGCACGAATGAAGACTGCAAACCTACAAATACCACCAAATTCGTGGAAAACATAACAATTGAGAGACTTTTGACCCATACTCATAACGTAGCCGTCCAGAGCATCCAGGAAGCCTATTCCAAGTTCATAGTTCACATCTGATCTTCTTCCACTCGTTCATAACGTTTCTTTAATCGTCAGATTGATCGGGGTTTGTGTTATCACTGATTGGATTGCCAATCAAATAGGATTCCACACTATTTGATCTAGTTTCACGCATTATCAGTTAATATTCCGTACGTATACGGTCCTCCTAACAAAAGAAATTATAACAAAAATAAAAAAACTTGAATAACCTTATGACGGCTTGTATATTTATGTATCGATGAATTGAATATTTTTACATATAATTTCATTTTGAATGAAAATTACATCAGGAAATAGTTAAAAATAAGCACACCGCAATGCTATTTGAAATTTACAAAATATGAAAATTTAAAATTTATAAATAAAGAATATTAGTATAAATATAATCAAACTTGAATGGGTGCAAATTTAACTTTTTAGGGGCTTAAATAAAAAATTAAAATCCTATGCATTATATAGTTGTATTTTGTGTATTAAAAAGTTCATGTTTGCTTTTTAATGTATAGTAGAACTAGTTTTTATAAATTTGAGAAATAAACTTATAAGAAAACAAAATCTTCAATCAACTTTAATGTTTGTATGTTTGTGCGTCTATTACTTCTAACATTATGATGTATGATTTTGTTTTAAGTTAGACTCACGATTCAAACATAGCTAAAATAAGCATGTTGTTATATTAGAATTCTATAAACAAATTAAGATTTAAACTTTATAACAAAGAAAAAAAAACAAACTGAAAAATATGAGTATTCCAAAGAAACCAAACAAATGAGAATAGGGTACTAAATGTAATATAACTATACCTAAGGAGTTAATGTCACACCCTCAAAATCCACAGGCGGGGTTCTATCGCAAGGCGAATTACACACCAGGATATCAGACATAGTTATATCAAATGACACTATATGCGTTTGACCTTAAATCAGAGTAAAACATAGTTTTAAATGTAATTATTGCGGAAGCGTAAATGTTTGAAAAACCATAAGTAATAAATGCGCAAAACAAAGCGTCAATGGAAAATTAGTAAATGTAAATGAACTTGCATTCAAATGATAAAGATGATGCATGAGCCTCAAATATGCAACCCTAGCCTTAAGCGTGCCTACAACTTAAGAAAACATGCTAAAGTGTGTCAACACAAGGTTAGTAAGTTTACAGGTTTAAATAAGTAAATCTGAGTGGGTCCTGTCTCCATAAATTCAATACAATTTTATAAAAATCATCCAATTTCTACAAAAGCCCTAAATTAAAGTTTCATTATAAGTAAGTCTCGAGTTTTAATCAAAACAACACAATTTTACAAAACTAATCTGTACAAACATCATTATATAGAATACTAACACATAATCAATCATCAATTTCAATCAATTTCGAGTTGTGATTCGTGTTTGGATATCTAGGGTTCATGTTCATTATGATAATCAAATAATATGAAATCTAACATGAAACTTACTTGAAATGCTTAGATGATGATCCCTAATATGCGTTTGATGCAAGAAATAATGAAAATCACCACCAATATACAAGAACAAGATCAAAGAATGTGTCTTATATGTGTGGGTGATTTGCAACGAAAATAATGAAGGGGAAGGTGATTGGGACGGTCAAATGGTGATTAGGCTTTGGGGGGTTGGGTTTTATACTTTTTTACAAGAAAGTCCCCCGTCTTTTATAAAAATCATTTTAAAGCTACGCGATTGAACTTTTTCTACACTGAAACCATCAAATGCTCACATAACATCAATAATACATTAATAACATGATTTTTTAGTTCAAATGTATTTTTATAATAATTAAGCGTTAAAAGCTGAAAATGCGTGAAAACACGTAAATGTCAGAAGATTCTCAATTTTCACAACAAAGTTGTATAATTAATCACATAATCATATAGCACATAGTTTTACACCAATTACGATTGTTTGAAAACCATGTTGACAAATCACCAATGTTGTACGATTCCACAATTCTTCAAATTACTGTTACGTGAAAGGTTCGTGAATGTTTGTGCACTAAATGACGCTTTTAAGTAAACAACATTAAATGCATGAATGTATTATTAGAAAACCATGTTTATGTTGATCAAAAAGTGACTGGAAAAATGCCGGGTGTCACAATTAAAATATAAGTTTTTAGGGGCTTAAATTAAAAATAAAAATGTATTTGCATTAAAGTTGTTGTATACTTGCTACAAAGCAATACACATTAACTTATGCAATTTGAAGTTGTACATTATGCATCATATGTGTTGTGTTTTGTTTTTAAAGTTAATTAGTAATTGGAATATAAGATTTAGATTTGTAAATAAGTATTTCAAAATAAATGGACAATTAGTCCGTATGGTTGGTCAATTTGCGAGTTTGTTTATCTGATTTTATAAAATTAAATACTTAGTTTAACCACTTTGTGAGATTGTTGAAAAGTTAGTGTCCATTGTTAATGCTTATTAGTTTTTAAAGATGTGAAGCATGAAATTGCAATATGATCTAACCGTAAGAACTATTTGTGCAAGTTTTTTAATTTAAAAAATAAATCAAAGGTTAAAAACCAAATGTTAAAAATTTAAAATATCAAAAGAATAAAATCAAACAAAAGCACCAATTTTTAATATTGATTAAGAAAATTAAAATTATGTTAAAAAAGTGAACAAAAGTAAAAACAATAACAGTTATAAAGTTAAAAAAATAAAAATAACATTTTTATCATTTTATGTCTATATTTATTGAATATATTTTTCAGATTTTTTTAATTCTTGTTGACTTATTTATAATTTAAAGAAAACCGAACAAATAGTCCTTGTGGTCTTATATATTGCAAATTTAGCCTCATTTCTTTTAAAGCTAACGTACATTAATGGTGGGGTTACTATACTTACAATCATTCCACAAGGAGTTCATTTCAGTTTTAGTCACATAGTTTTATGAATTATATCCATTAAAGTATCAACTTTTATTTGTTTTCATTCTTGACTTGAGTTTTACAAATCATATTCATTTTAGTCCAATTTACTAACGGTGTTTTTCACTGAGTTAGTTAAGTGTTAAATGATTTCAAATATCCATTATTTAAATACAAACAATATATTTATGTATACAAATACAAATTAACAACACAAACCAACCTTAACCAGCCCTTTCTACACATCATCTTCACGGCAACCACCACCAGAAACCACATATAAACCAACGACGCAAGAAATCAACCCACGACTACCACCACCTGACACGTAGTTAAAACTCAACCCCTGGGGGTATTTTGGTCTTTTAAAAAATCTAATAGAAAATGTTATTCCATCAATCAAAAGGACAAAAATAGAATCAACTTGCAAAACTCAGACCAAGAATAAAATTAGAGATTAGTACTGCGAAACATGAGAACTAAAATCAAAATGAATTCTTCCACACATGTTTGGATTAAATTTACAATTCTAAAATATTAAAAACAAACACTTACAATAAGATCAAATCATAAGAACCAAACACCCTCTCAATGTTTGGATTAAATTTACACTTTTAAAATGTTAAATAACTTAAGAATTCTGTTAAAAAATAACTTAAGAATTTGAAACTTATGTATTGAAAATATTTAATAATATGATCAAACACCCTCTCACTTTACTTTAAACTAAATTAAACCAACATATAAAGATCCTTTTCAATATGTTTAAAGTTACTTTCTGTATATTACATATTTTTTGTACGTAATCTATAACATATAATAGAAGAATGTTTTTATGACACATGTTATAATTTTAGCATATCAAAGTACACATGTCATAACTATAGCATATTAAAAAAATATTTTCCCGTCTCTTTCTCATAATAAATACGAAAATTATAAAAAAATCACTTTGACTTTTCTTTTTTATTAAAATATGTTAAAACATATTTATATTTGTGTTTATTATCTCTCTCATATTAAATGATAATTATTATAAATAAGTAAACTAAACTATTAAACATTTAATAATTTTGATGTATTTTATTTATTCCACTCATGTGATACATAAACTCTAACCTAGTTTAGTATATATAAATGAAATTGATTACAATACTAGAACATAACTAAAGTACAGTGTTAGTTCACCATCTAGGACAAGTTATAATGATTTATGCGGATGTTTTATGACTTACCTCTAAGTTTGCAAACAAGTCAAAAGATTTCAGTGATATGCCCGACCTTTTATTTGTCAAATTCAAATATAAAGATATACACCATACAGGGTTGGTTAAAATAAAAAGTTTATTTTGATTAAAAAACCTAAGAAACAATGTATTTATTGCATTTTATAATCTAACACTAATAAAATGTTAAGATTGAAGTGGAGGAAAAAAGATTGAGGGACGTAATGGGATTAATAAAATGTTAAGATTGAAGTGGAGGAAAAAAAGATTGAGGGACGTAATTGGATTAGACACTTTTGTTGATTTTTTTCGGACTTGCACACCTTTTCTAAACATTGTTAACTTTACCATATAATATTTTCTTTGCAAATATTACACCATAAAATAAAATATTTTTTCTCTTTAATTCGAGTATAGTATTTTATATTTTTTAGAAGAAACTGTGATATACAAAATTGTGCTATTTTATATGAAATTATGCTTTTCTTCATAAAACATGACAATAGTAAAACAACACATGTAATGAATAAGACAACACATAACTTACAACCTAAAACACTACATGTGAAATACCATAATTAATAACATGATAAAACAACACTACTAAAAATAAACATTTTAGGATTAATAATATAATAAAAACACAAAAATAACACAAGTAAGAATCAAACAAAGATATAATTCAAATATAATCATTAACATGTTTTAATAAAATACATTTGAATTTTCTTTGTTTGATTATTACTTGTGTTCTATTCATTGAGTTCATCTTAATTATTAATCATTATTGTTGATAATTATTTATTACAATTAAACAAAGTTAATGTTGATTCCGCAAACGTTAACTTGACGATGTCCAATTAATACTGATAATTTTTTATTGCGATCCTCGGATTCATAGGTGGTATCAGAGCAGGTGGTATCAGAGCCAAGTGCTCATTAATTTAGATCGATTGATCTATCAACATTAATTGTGTTTAATTGTTTGCTGGATTTAGTAGATTTGTCAATTTTCTTACTGATTAGATTTGGTTTTGAGCAAATTGTTTTTGTGTAAATAAATCAGTGAATTGTCGTTCAGCAAGTACTGTTACATTGTATGATTAACTTGGATCAATATTCAAATCAATTGAATAACAGATCTTGGTTATTGATCGACATTTATAAATTATTCATATTTAATTGAACAAATACATTAACAAAAAAAACTTTGATTTGACATTTAACTTTCATTGAAAGGATTGACCGATTGCTGTCTACAACTGCTTAATTATTATAAATTAAGTTTTGCCACTAATTAGTTGTTTATTTAAAGGATACTTTGTAATAGTTGATATCTTTGACCTTAACTAATCATGAGTAATTTTGGTGGATCATCATACCAACCTCCAAAGTTAGAAACAAAAGCAGACTTTAAATCCTAGAAAATCAAGTTCAAGAATCGTGTTAATTTTATAGATTCTGACTTATGGGTTTCAATAACTGAAGGACCTTATATTCCACCAACACTTGGGCCAGATT
The DNA here is from genome assembly GCA_018326385.1 of Flaveria bidentis. Taxonomy (NCBI): domain Eukaryota; kingdom Viridiplantae; phylum Streptophyta; class Magnoliopsida; order Asterales; family Asteraceae; genus Flaveria; species Flaveria bidentis. Next base: position 3,927 of record BJCM01243347.1, on the reverse strand, counting down.
ATAATGACAATAATCAACCCATAAGTATAAAAGATCTGTCACCTGATGATGTTAAGAAGGTTAAAGTTGATATTAAAGCATACAACTTGCTTAGTATGGCTTTACCTGAAGAAATATTAATCAGGTGTGAGAATTACAAAACAACAAATTCCTTGTGCAAGATTCTTCATATACTCTTTGAAGGGAGTGATGAAATCCGAAGCATTAGGAAGGACACCCTTCGTTCGCAATATGAAACACTTCATCATATTGAGGTTGAATCAATTCCTCAACAACTCCATAGATTTATGCAACTTGTTATAGAGATGAATATCTTGGGGTTGAAATACACAAATGAGAAATTAAACAAGAATATGCTTCATACTTTACCAGAAAGTTGGAAGCAAACTGTATCCATGTTCAAGAACACCATGGACCTCAAAGCAACTGGTTTAGATACACTAGTAGCTAAAGTTGAGGCTCTTGAAATGGATGAGAAATCAAGAAACAAGAGTATGAGAACTCAAGTATCACCATATCGCTTTAAGAAAACAAAAAATGCTAGAAGTGCCTTTATTTCGAACAATGATGGTGATAACTCTTGTATTTTGAGTGAAGATGAAGAAGAAGTAAGTTTCTATGAATCAAAGCCTTCTAAGAAATCTTCTCAAAGTAAGTCAAGAATATAGAAAGGCAGAACTGATGATCAAAGAGACACTTCATCAGCAAAGTCTTCATCAAATAATAATCAAACAGAGTCCATCACTGTCATTTTGGACTCTGAAGAACAAAAAAACAACTTTTGCAGCTTTCGGTTCAAGTTTTCAAGCTTACCTAAGAAGCTCATTAACCTCTGCCAAAATTTGCCAACAAGACTCGGAAGAACTACCTCCAGATGTAGTGGAGGAGATGGATCTACAATGGCAAATGGAAATGATTGCTTATAGAGCCAAACAATATCTTAGAAGAAACAAGAATCTGGCTACTGCAAGTAAATCATCACGGATTGATGTTGATAAGTCAAAGGTAAGATGCTTCGAGTGCAACCTCTATGGACACTTTTCTAGAGAATGCAATCAACAATCAAATCCTAACTTGACTCAACATCAACTACTTCAGTCTCACCGGCAATCATCATCTCAAAGATCTTTAAGGCAACCACAACTTACCAACTCATCCCCACTAACCACCAATACATCAGCAGGAACAAGTAACTCAAAAGAATCCGGGCTAATCATTCTTCAAGATGGAACATGTGACTGGAGTATGTATGAGAAAGAAGTCTTGAAAGAAAATCAAGCTTTAATGGCTCACATGGAAAATAAAGTTACACCCATGGCTATTGAGGTAAGAGATAGGTTATGTTCATCAATATGTGTTGAGGAAGTAGAAAGATATAGAGTTCATGCTTAACAATTGGCTGATAAATTTAAAGAAACAATGACTTTGAATGAATCTTATGTAAGAGAATATAAATTATATCAAATCAAAATTAACTCTTTACAAAAGGATTTAGATAAAATTGTTTTAGAAAATTATATGTAACGCTCAGTTCCCAGGACGCTTATAGTTGGTAAATCATTGCGCATAAAACATACATTTTCATTTATCTTACATAAATATTACAGTGGAAACATTCAAAAATGACATCTCATTTCATCATAAAAACTTTTGCAAAATAGTACATCGTTAATCAGTTACAAAATATATTGTTGCATTACATCACAAAAGCATTATATAAATGGATGCCATCCCAAAAGAGCTGAGTAGCCACCTCGTGCCATCCTCAGCAATCATTACCTGCCAACTGAAAATACATCAAAGTCAGCGTTGCTGAGTGAGTTCTAGTTTTATAATAAAACATACTTTTCTTTCGTTAAAACCGTTCTTTACTTTCATGCGATCATACATCATACGTACACATAGATAATATCATTATTATCTTCTTTGATCTTTCATGCTTTCATTCTTTCATCATTACCCCTTTCCTTCCCTTCAACCATAAACTTTACCCAGCTATTCCTGGTACTGGACCTAGGTCTATCATAGACCAGCTATAACGGCGCGTCGCACCTCTGGTCACAGTACCTAGGGTAGAGTTTAGGTGCATAATACCCTGCTATTCCTGGTGCTGGACCTAGTTCTATCATAGACCAGCTATAACGGTGCTCCGCACCTCTGATCACAACACCTAGGGTAGAGTTTAGGTGTACCACTGCTATATGCAATGCCCAACTATTCCTGGTACTAGACCTAGGCCTATCATAGACCAGCTATAACGGTGCATCGCACCTCTGGTCGTAGTACCTAGTGTACGCAGAAATGGGGCTATACAAATGGTCAATCACAAAGAAAGACCCCGATGTGCATCCTCCCAGGGTAGCGAACCCACACACCGTTGGGCTAACACCTTTTAATGGCATGTCCCGACATATTAACTTGCAAGACTTTCTTTACTTTCATCATTCTTTAATGCATGCATTCTTACTTCATGTTCCTCTTTCATTATCTTTCGCTTTACGTTACATACTACTTTCATTTCATTCATTAACATTATATGTAAAGCCACATGAAAGATAAACATACATCATAACAAGGAACATAACATACACATTCATCATCATCATACAGGGCAACATCAAACATACATCATGCATAATCATGCAACATCATGCCCAACATACTCTCGAAGGCCTCAACAGTCATCTTACATGAACTTACGGAAACTTACACGTCAAAACTTACATCTGCACTTCCCCCAAAAGTCAGTTTTAAACTACACTTTCCTCGGGTTCACCAACCCTACTTGGGCGTATGGGCACCATTCAGTCGCATGGCCTTTAGGCGACTGAACTTCATGTGAATGGACCAATGCAGATGAACACCAATGCGGATGAACACCCAATCGTGTGAATGAAACTAGTGAGAATGGACTCCATGCAGATGAGTCCCATGCGAATGGACCTAATGCGGATGGAACAAATGCGGTTGAGCATTTATGCGACTGGGCTCTCAGTAGTGCGAATGAACCCTCAATCGTGCAACTAAACCCTCTGTCATCTGAATGGACCTCAATCGCACCTCAATCGGCCGTATGGCCTCCATTCGGTCGCCTAGCCCTAGCTGGTGCAGAATGCAGTTCAACCCTAACCCAATCTGCCATTTTCGACCTCCAAGCTCATCTAAACCCATTCTAAGCCCAAATCAACCATCCTAAACCTTAGGAATGCATACCACAACACCATTCAAGCACACACAAGCTCAAAAGCAAGACCCAAACGAATCATGCACATACCCACACATACACAAACGGGTCAAACACATACATACTCAAAAACCCAATTTTCAAATGTGTTCCAGCCCCAAATCATTCAAAAACGTGTAAAAGAGGGGTCCTAGAACTCAAACAAACGACCACAACGAGAAGAGCTTCGATTTGACCCACTACTCGACAATCTTGCTCTCTTAAACCAACTCGAACCAACTTTTCTCCCTTTTCTCCCTTTCTCTCTTCTTTGGCTGATTTTGGTGGGTGTGGGGAGAGGGTAAGGGCTGCCCTCTCCCTTAAATACTCCCACTCACCCAACTTTCTCTCGTTGGCGAGTTTGGTCCCTCGAATTTGAACTTTATTTCTTTTTCTTCCTTCGTCGGTTTCAAAATAAATAAATAACCGGGTGTTACATTCTAGCTACGTTAGTGTCATTTGCATTAAACTTCTTAAGAATTTTGTCGACATAGTAGGATTGAGTTAAAACAAGTCCACCTTGGGTTCTTGTGATTTTAACTCCCAAAATCACATCTGCAAAACTAAACTCTTTCCTTTTAAACCTTGCTTTTAACATATTTTTCGTAGATATTACGATTTTTCATCACTTCCTACAATGAGCATATCATCTACATATAGAAACAGAATGACATATCCATCTGATGTGTCCTTCACATATACAC
>BJCM01243334.1:0-19341 GCA_018326385.1 Flaveria bidentis | reverse complement strand
ATATATATATATATATATATATATATATATAGATAGTCTAGTTAAACAGATTATATTTATTAAAAAACACAAAAAGTTATAGTACCATATTTTATTATAAGTTATGTATAAAAATATATATACATATTTGTTCAAGAGGTAAAACAATTATATTATTTTCAAATCTCTTATCTAAATGATTTTATTTTTAAATATTTGTTTTAAGATTTTATTATAAAAAAATTATTATTTATAAAAATATTGTTTATTAAAAACTCAAGTTTCTAATTATTCTGGTTGTTTTAATAAAATTACTTTTAGAAAATTCCATATTTTTATAATTATTTTTAAAACAAGACTAATTTAAAATATTTTGTTTCAAAAGGTTCAATATTTTAAAAAATATATTAATTCTAATTTTCTTAATTAAGTTTATTTTTAAAACCATAGTTTGATTTTAAAAAATATATAGATGAAAGAAAAAATATATCAATTGACCAAATTAATTTTTATGAAAAAAGAGAAATTGTTTGAGTGTTTGAATTACTTTAATACCCTTTTGCAGGGAAAATAAAGGGAGAATTTTTAGAAAAAATGACAAGTGTAAAAAAATTGTTTAAGAATATGACAAGTGGCAAAAAAATTTTTTTTTATTAATATCTAAAGATACTTTATTACAGATTGTTAACGTAACTTTATGTGATTAACCTTATATGAATTCTTCATATTTTTGCATGGTGGTACGTGAGCACACATGTATGCATAAGTGTTTACGTGTGCATATGTGCAAATCTTATATGAATTTTGTGGTTGTCAAACCTTACGATTATATGATTAGTGCTTGAATGTTAGATGCCTTAACTACATGTAATGTATTAAGATTTGAAACTTAATCAAACAAGTTAACAACTATAAACCTTATGTCAAAAATCAAAACTAAACCAATCTTAAACATTAACTAAAACACAACCTTAACAATTAGGACGTTCACTAAGTTGGATTAACAACTAACTAAATAACTAACCCTAGCTTAATGACTAAGTGAGTCATTAGTTCCCTAGATCGACACCTAACCTAAACCACGCACTAATCCATCTTTAAACTATGCCACCTATCACCTATGAAGCCACCTAATCAATCCTAAAAAACACCACCTCACTGTCCTAAGATAGTTATAATGACGATGACCTCCCAACTTCTTGAAATCTCTCGGCTGATGGAACCAAACCACCACACCCGCAACCATCTCTTTCGGCTCTCACCCTCTCTCCTGCTCTCAGTTCACAAATCACTCCTACCATCACTAACTTGCTCTCGGTTTTCCAAACATACCATTATCACTCTCTTTCTTTTGGTTCTTACATCACACAACCAACATCACCATTTTTTGCACCAACTGATTCTCACTCTTAAAAACATCATGAAACAAGTTATCTTCAACTAGTTGTGATCAACCTTACAAGATTCAAGAACCATTGCATCAACTGGACTTTCAAGAATCAAGCTAGTAACTTCCTTCGTTTTCTTCATCATCAAACAAGATTTGATTCTCAAATCTATAAACCAACAAGTTTAAAAGTTATATATGTGTTCAACTAACATATATAATCAACCTTTTGAGTTAAATCGTCAAGATTATTCACAATAACCTCATGAACTCTTGGTTTCTATCAAAAATCAGTAATGAAAAGATGTTCAAAAATAGAAAATTTGAAAGTTTTTAAAAACCAAGGATTTAAACAAAAATAAAAGATTTGAGGGTTGAAACATGTAATATTCATGATAAATTTAAATACTTAAATGACTTCGATTGTAGGAATAATATTTAGAAATTTGTTAGAAAACTATTTAAAATAATAACTTGTAAATTATGGGATAATTATATTGAATATATTAATTTATGTGATTAATTCAAGAAAATAAAATTTTTACCAAATAGAAGATCTGGACTCAATAAAAATCTAGAAATTCCTTTTATAATAACCCTTAAATTTTATTGGAATTTCAGAGAAAATTTTGTGAATTAATTCCTAAGCATGACTAAGTCTCATATTTTAGAATATTTAATAAGAAAAAAATGAAAGTAATAGTAAAAGAGTAGGATAAATCCTGGATAATTTACATAAATTATTATATATTGAACGGAAGAGTACGTAAACATTTTGGAAATTTTAGTGATATGTAGTTATTTCTTGCATTTATTGTGAATGTTCTAGTAAATTACTTTTGATGAGGTAGCGCTAGTTAGGAAATATATACCCTACACTAACATGATGAGTGTTGTGATGCTATATTATCTCATTACTTGAATTATGTTATGACGGTTATGAATCATCTGAGTATTATGTAAGGTTTGGTTGTATTTGATGCATCAAAAATATTTTGTCTAAAATTAAACCTATGATCTCACCAACTTTACGTTGACTATTTTGAGTATGCTTTTTCAGGAAATCATCATGACTAACAGCATAATGTTCTCTTTTGATGGGTATAACGGTTGGGGAGAAATAATGGGGAAAGTTTGTGTTAATCTAACTGTAACATGTATGATCTTAGCTTATCGGTGGACGCGCACTTCCATCGCTACCGAAGATGTAGCAGTTAGATAATATGTTTATAATAGGATTATGTTAGATCAAATTTTGACTGTTTATGATGTGATGTAATTCTAACTTTATAATTATAATTTTGAAATGAAGTATTTTATGTCTTGTTGTGCTAATCTGTTAATCATTTAATCAATGAGTTCTAAACAAGCAAGTCACACCCAAAAACATCTCACGCTTCTGCCAGGATGTGACATAACTCTAAAATATCAGACTAAATTTTGTATTAATATGATCCTAAAGTTATAAGTTAATGAAAATGATGTTTAGTTTATTGCGGTAATTGCATGTTATGATAATCAATGTGCTTTGAACCGACGAATCACACCCAAGCATTTCACGCTTCTACTGGGATATGACAAACGGTTATCTTCTTTTTTGTTCTAGAAGCAACAGTTCATGGGTATTTCATATTCTCTCTTCTATGCTCGTGCAGTTTTAATTCATCCCTTCTTTTTCTCACCCATATCGTCGGTGTAGGACCGTTAGAAGGGGTGAAGCACTTTTACAACACAACAACATAAGTGAGAATAGTTCTTTAGATCACTTAACGAATCAAATAGGGAACTGGTTAACTATATAATAAGAGATGCTAAGAACACAAGTAAAAGAGACGGAACCAGATAACAATACAAGTATTTGGTTTACAAGATTGCAGGATATTGCTTCTCAAGTTCTATACAAAGTGTTACAAAACATCTCTTTTAAAGTTACAAGTACTTAAGAAACATATACTACATCCTTCTTATTTTCGAACAACCATTTGGTTCCTATATTAGTCTTCTCATGAGGAAGAGGACATAGGTTCCAAACCTTCTGCCTTTTGAATTGAATCAACTCCTCTTGCATAGCTTCAACCCAACTTCCATCCTTTAGAGCCTCATCAATTTTCTTTGGCTCTATCTGGGATAAGAAATAAGAGTGAAGACAAATATTTGCTTCATGGGTTTTTCCTCTTGTTCTTACCCATGTGTCAACATCTCCAATGATATTTGTGGAAGGGTGAGACTTGTGGATCCTTAGCTGAGGGATCATAGCAAGTTGCTTTGACAGATATAAATTAGAGAAATTCAGATCTGGTAATGAGGATTCACTTTCCACATCAACACACTTATCAAGATTAACTTGATCCAATGAGTGTGTGACATCATTGATGTTTTCATCAATGGAGTGGTTAACAACATCAAGAAATTCTTGATCACTTTTACCACCAGCATGCTCTCCAACATTTGAAGCTCCTTCCTCTGAGTTGTGTACCTCTAAGCTGGAATTCGAAGGCACTCCAGAGGCATCAACATGATTTGTCATTGATGTGCTGGTAGAAGCTTCATTTGCTGGATTGGTTACCACTGGAGCTGAAAATGTGTAGCTTGAAGGTCTTCTCAGCTTAAATCTTGGATCAAGATCACTTGTGGGTAGTATTTCTATAGATCCTGAAACATTCACACAAGATTTCTTAAAACAGTTGGTAACTAAATCAAGATCAAACTACAAATCAGGACCAGAACCTTTCACACTGGGAGTGTGCTCATTGAAAGTCATATTGGCTGATCTTTAACTACTTTAGTTCTGAGATTCTGTAATCTATTAGCCTTAGCTTGGGAAGAGTATCCAATAAAGTGTCCATCATCTGATTTCTCAGCAAACTTGACAATTTGATCTTTGGTATTCGAGATGGTGCAAGGACATTCAAATGACCCGAGAAAACCAATAAAAGATTTCCTTTTGTGCTAAAGTTCATAAGATGTCTTACCATGAGTCTTAACCACTAAAACTCTATTTTGCACATAGCAGTTAGTATTGACTGCTAAGCCTAGAAGGTGATGGGCAGTTTAGAGTCAGACAACATAGTTCTTGCAGTTTTAATAAGTGTCCTGTTTCTTCTCTCAGCAACACCGTTTTGCTGAGGAGTCCTGGAGCACTATATTGTCTTGTAATAACTTTTTCATTAGAAGATGTATCAAGGATTTGGTTCTTGAATTCAGTTCCTTGATCACATCTTATAGTTTTGACCTTGTGATTATATTGATTCTCAATATTTAAGATGAAATTATTCATAATCTCAGGATTCTCATCCTTAGTTCTAAGGAAAAAGACATATGTGAATCTTGTAAAGTCATCTGTGATCACTAAACAGTAAGAGGTCCTTCCTAGACTCATTACACTGGTGGGGCCAAAGAGATCCATATGTAATAAGTGTAGGGGTGTAGTGATGGAGTTTCTTTCTGTGTTGCTTCCCTTTCAGGCATACCACATAATGGTTATCACTTGTAAACTCTTTCTTTGGCATTCCGCTTACCAAATCATTCTTAATAAGTTTATTAATGTTTTTAAAGTTTACACGACACATTATTTTATGCCATAGGAAAGATTCATCACTATTTGCTTTAGATAGAAAGCATGAAACTTCTCTTGAAGGAGATGTTTCTTGCAAATCCATCTTGTACATGTTCCTTCTCTTGGGGGCTCTAAGTAGTATATGCTCATAAGGAATGATCACCCCGGGCTTGAGAACAATGCACTCATGCTCAGTAAAGAGAATGTTATGACTCTTATCACAAAATTGGGATACACTCAAAATATTGTACCTAAGCTCCTTGACAAAATTTACCTTTTCAATGCTGAGCTTACCATTTGTGACCTTGCCCCTTCATGTAATGTAACCTCCATCATCTCCTCCAAAACTAACTAGTCCTCCATAAATTCTTTCAAACATTTAGAGTAGTGACCTATTACTTGTCATGTTCTTGAAACAACCACTGTCAATGATCCATACATTTTTGTTTGTCTTGAGCTGTTCATACACAAAAGAGATGGTTAGTTACATTTGGAAACGCAAGCCTCATTGGTCTCGGGCTCATCAAAATAAGTTGAAGACAATGCAACAGTAATTGATCCTATAGTCATGCTGGAAGGATCATTTGCTGAAATTGATGAAGAACTTTCAGCCACTTGGTCTTTCTTTGACTTCCACACCACCTTTGAAAGCTTAGACTTGACATTCACTTCGGAAGTTTTTTTGATTTCGGAAGTTTTGATGACTTGGCCTTCGAAAGATCTTGCTTTCACTGCAGTAGACTTTAGTACTTCGAAAGCATTCCTTTCTTCCGAGACCAAAGTTTCTTCCGAAGGCAAGTTTCCAATTGTCTTCTTCTTCATTTTGGAGCTTCCGAAGGAAAGAGATTTTCCTTCCGAAGATTTCTTCTTTTTCACCAGACTCTTAGAAGCTTATTTCTTTGTGATGTGGAGAGTACTATTTGGATTGTAAATACAATCTTTAGCAAGATAAAAGGTACTCCCACACATAAAACAATCCTTTTTCTTCCTTCTAGGAGTCTTTTTTGTGAAGAAGGTTGAACTTGATCACTTTTACTCTCCATCTTTATATTCTCAGATGATGTGCCAATTCTTGTGGGGTTAGAACTACCTTTGGAGCTTGATGGTTCATGTTGTACAACAGTGGTGCACAACTTATCAGCATTCTTCATGATGATGGGATGACTTGGACATGAACTAGAACTCCTGTTATTGGAGTTCAAGTTTGTGTCCTCAGCTTTAACCACTTCAAATATTGCAGAAACAAAGACTTGTTTCTATGTAAAGCTAAAAGTGGCCTTGATATCTTGAGCCTTCTTTGCCTTTCTCTTGCTCCTTCTGATCAAATTCTTCCTCTTGGACTTGGTCATCCCAAAAGCTTCACTCTCCTTAGAGGGATGATGACCCTTCTTAGAATGCTCTTCCTTACTCCTCTTAGAGCCATTCTTCATCATCTCCTCTTTATCCTCTTTAGTCAAGAGGTCTATGAGAGGAAGCTCATCTTCACAAGTTCCACACCTAGGAGATCTTACAGGCAAGACTGTGTGTGGAGGATCTATCTCATAAGATCCCAGTCCTTGCTTATTATGATAACACACTTTTGCATGCCAGTATGAGGATATCATGTTCTTGAAGGTCTCTTCTTTAAGAACACATTTTTCTGCTCTGGCTTTGCTGATCACAAGCTCAGTCTGGCATTCATTCAACTTAGTTATAAGATCCTTGATCTGAGTCATATAATTGGTGTGCTCATGTTTAAGAACTGAAATGGTTTTCTCTAAGTTCTCAATCTTTAACTTATAATCATTTTTAGCCTTTTTGAAATCAGATTTTAAGATATTTAAGGACTCAAGATCAGATATCATCTCTAAGTTGTAGGACCTTAATCTGTTAACTTTAGCAATACATTTAGGAGTGCAAAGATGTTTCAATACCTTGGCTTCATCATGGTCAGCCATGAGTGCTTGATTTGGAGATACGTCTTCCACCTGAAAGCTCTAGTCAAAGCCTCCTTCTTCACCAGCAACTGCATCATGCTACTTTGGCTTCTCATTTTGGGGAGCTCTCTCAGTGTAGTTTGGTTTGGCTTGAGTATGGCCACCATTTTCTCTTGTTGCCTTACACTCTCTAGCAAAGTGTCCCTTCTGGTTATAATTGTAACACTTTACCTTGCTTTTATCCAACCCAAACTTTCAACTGGCTGCATTGCTAGGAAACTTCCTCCCTACCCTCTTGTAGAACTTCTTGATTCTGTGAGTGAGAAGAGCCATCTGCTGAACTATCTCCATATACTCTAGATCATCTGGATGGATACAATCCAAGTCTTTAAGGGTGAAGAGAAAGTTTCCTGTGGATTCATCAGCAGAGACAAAAGCATGAGAGGAACTTGTCTCTTAGAAGGGACTTCCTTGAGTATAGTTTTCTCTTGGAGTCTCTGGGAAGGTGATGAAAGGACCCTTTTGTGAGTTGTCAGGATAGAATATGAGATGATGTTAAGGTTGTATGTTGTCCCTTTCAGTCACATGAAGGGCTAAACTCATTTGATTGCTAGAGTTAACAGATAAGTTTTACCTGTTCATCTCCATCTGGCATCCACTGAGAATACCATAAAACTCAATCAAAGTAAGAGTCTTAAGGTTCTCAGTCCTCTTGATAACAACATAATAGTGTATCCATTGTCTAGGAAGAGAGGACATAAACTTCCTTATAATGTCCTTGTTTTCAAAAGTCACTCCAACATCCACTAGAGTGTCCATAATCTCAACACACCTGAAGTACTGTTGAGTCATGGTCTCACCTGTTTTAAAGGTGAAGTTTTCAAACTGCTACTTGAGGAGGTCCTTCTTGTTCTCCTTGGCTTTAGTTGAGCCCTCATACATAAGCTTTAGTGCCTCCCATACTTGCTTTGTAGTCTTGCACTTCTTGAAGCCTCTGTAGATAAAGTTTGGAAGAGCAGTTTGAAGGGCTGTCATGGCTTTTTGATCAATCTTTATTCTCTTCCTATTTTCATCAGAGAAATCAGCCACAACCTTTGGAATCATACCACCACAGGTAACAGAGGAGGTTCTTGGTATGTAAGGTCCTTCAACAAAAGAGTCCCACATCCTAGAGTCTTGAGACTTGACAAAGCCTTCTATTCTTTGACACTAGGTATCAAAATGTGCAAGAGTGATTAGTGGATACTTTGAGTTGAAAAGTGTTTTCTGTGTGTGAGGGATCTTAAGATGGTTAGATCTTATATCAAGAGCTTTATAGGCTCTGATACTAAATGCAGGACCATTAGAAGGGGTGAAGCATTTTTTCAACACAACAACACAAGTAAGGAGATTTCTTTAGATCACTTAACACATCAAATAGGGAACAGGTTAACTATATAATGAGAGATGCTAAGAACACAAGTAAAAGAGATAGAACAAGATAACAATACAAGTATTTGGTTTTCTATATAATGAGAGATGCTAAGAACACAAGGGAAATGATTTACAAAAGTAAGAGATGCTAAGAACACAAGTAAGTGAGAGACAAAACAAGATAGCAAAACAACATAAGTATTTGGTTTTCAAGAATGTTGTATATTGCTTCTCAAATTTTATTACAAAGTGTTACAAAGCATAATGAAAAGTTACAAGTACTTGAGATACATATACTACATCCTACAGCCGACCATACTTTGAAAGCCAGCCAGATACATAAGACTAGACAACTAAATCAAATGTAGAGTCAAAAAGGCAGATTGCCTCTTGACTAGTGAGTATGACATGCCATAGCTCACATCCTAATATATTATAAAAAGATAAATTACATCAAGTAGAAAGCTTAGACTCAAGACCTAACAGAGTTACAACCAAAAGATGGTCCAACTTTATAAAAAAGTACATCAGATAATAGCATGTACATAAAAATATTTTGAAGAAATTTGTCTTCATAAAATTGGCTTCAAAATAATTTGTATTTGAAGCTTCGGAGGACTTCATATTTGTCTTTGGAATATATTGGTCTTGGCTTCGGAAGATTTTACACTTAGAGTATTTCTGGTGTGAGATGTAAAACTTCCAAAGCATTTCTACTTCAGTACTTCAGTGCATGCATGCAGAGAGATTTTGGATGCTTTGAATGTTTTGACTACATCTGACTTATTGGAATCCTTACAGCTGGTAACCTCCTTCATAATAACAAACTTGCAGAAGAAGAAGACTGTGATGATGAATCATTATTAGGAGTACAAGTAACCAATGGTGAGGACGAACATGTTTGGATTTAAGAGGTTTTGATAGATGGTTTGTCTGGTATCATGCACCACCATGGAGGATCCCTTATCTATTTTATGAGCATCATCATAAAGCAAACATCAGTCTTCGGTAATCAGTTTACTCATCTCCTCAACTGCTACTCTCTCACAATTATAGTAGTCACAAACCTAAATTTGAGTTCCCTTCACCAGAATAAGCACGTTATGTTCTCCACTCCTACTCGCCACATGTAACCACATATATAAACAACCACTGCCCCATTTCTCTAGAAACCTCCCTTTAAGATTTCATCTATTCCATACTTTGTCACACAAAAAAGTTAAAGTTCAGCATGATGTTGGTATATGTAAAAAATATTCATGATTCATTTAATTTCAGTTGTATTGTATTTTAGGTATCATTTTGGTGTATTACACGTGAGTAAAACAATTTACATTATTTGATTCATGTTGTATTTAATATATGGTTTCTAGGGGTTCTAATGTCAAACCTTTTGGAATCCATTATGCTTAAGGCTTGGAATGGTGTTGGTCACTTTTTGCTTGATTGAAAATGTTGATGCACGGAGTTAATGAAGGATTTTGATGGAAAATTAAAATTGTTACTATTTGTCACATTCAATTTAATGCATTAAGATATATATATATATATATATATATATATATATATATATATATATATATATGTATGTATGCGTGTGTGCATATATGCACCAAACTAATTACTTGTGTTACTTAGTTCATCAACCACATATGATATTCAGTTTGATGCATGTTTGTGCTTTAATTTATTGTTGTTCTTCAAGTTCAAATTGGCTCATGAGGCTAAACAATGATACAGTTTTGATGTCATTAAGAAAACTATTAAGCATCAGTGGAACCAATTCTCATCGGGGGATATGTTCATCAGATGTGTTCTTATCAGAAGAAACGTCTCATTGGCACACCTAAGAGGATCTCTAAATACTATAGAATTTCTCATTAGAGGAATCCTACTATTGATGTCTCTCATTTGTAGGATAATAATATTCCTTGGTTGATTCCATGAAGAAGATATAATATATATACCATACGATGACCTAATCTAGGAGCTAAAAAGGGAAATACAATCATTCCTACCTAACAAAAATTGACTAATTATTTACAATATAATTTTCTTAAAATAATCAATAATATCATGAGATATTAGTTGACTAACAGTCCCTGTAGTTTGAGTCGTAGAAGCGCGAAGGCATAAACTGGATCAAAAACGTTGAAACAGATGTTTTGGTAGCCCTTTCATGAATATATCTGCATATTGGTAGGCTGCTGGCACATGAAGAACTTTGACCTCACCAAGGCGCACTTTGTCTATAACGAAATGAATATCCAGTTCAATGTGTTTTGTTCGTTGGAGTTGCCTAGATTTCCAGACAGGTAGACCGTAAAAATGTTGTCACGGTAGATAATCGAGGCATGGCGAACGGGGGGTTGCCGCTATGATATTCGGTATGATAATCGAGGCATGGCAAAAATGTAGTTCAAGTAATAAGTTGTGAACCCAGATAACTTCGGCAACTGCGTTGGCAACACTATGATATTCGGCTTCTGCATTGGATCTCGTGATGGTGGGTTGCCGCTTGTAAGACCATGAAATAAGATTGTTGCCCATAAATACATAGTAGCCGAACATAGAGCGATGAGAGTCTGGGCACCCTCCCCAATCCGCATCAAAGTATGAAGTCAAGGTGGGTGACGGGGAAGTTGAAATGAAGAGCCCCTAAGTTGTACCCTTGATGTATCGAAGGATGCGTTTTAGGAACTGGAAGTGTGGGCTGCGTGGTGCATGCATGGATTCCCCTGAGTTGCACTTAATTTGGGGCCAATCTCAATAGGTGTACTTATGGGTTTACAGTTGGACATGTATGCACAAACAAGGATTTCGGCTGCATATTTTGACTGCGATAAAAGAATGCCGTCTTGTTGTTTTGTAATGTTTATACCAAGGAAATGATGCAATGAACCAAATTCTGTCATGCTGAATTCAGCTGATAGAATTTGAATAAAGTGATGAAGAAGTGAGTCATTTGATGTCGTGAGAATTATGTCGTCTACATAAAAAAGCAGATATGCCATTTGATTGCTCTATTGATGTATGAATAGAGATGTGTCACAAGCACTTCTTTTAAAGCCAGATTTTTAAAAACCCTTTAAACCATCGATATCAGGTGCTTGCTTTAAGCCATATAATGATTTGTTGAGTATACACACGTGCTTGGGATGTGTGGGGGATGTAAACCTAGGCGGTTGGAACATATAAACTGTCTTTTTTAGATGGTCATGTAAAAAACATTTTTGATATCTAATTAATGTATAGGCCATTTCTTTAAGACTGCCAAATTGAGGACTGTTAAAATGGTGGTTGGTTTAACCACGGGGCTAAAAGTTTCATTAAAATCAATGCCCATAGTTTTGATTTTGCCATTAACCAGGAGTCTGGCTTTATGTCATTCTAAATGCCTTCAACATGATATTTGTGTTTAAAGAGCCACATATATCGTATAATCGGTGAGGTACTAATTCCTAAGTATTATTTTCCAATAACGCTTCATATTCATTTTTCATGGCCATATTCCATTTTGGGTCCTAAAGGATGGTAAGAAGTGATTTTGGTAGTGGGGGGATGGAAGGAAAGGTGAGCATGTTGAGGTTCATAGGGTGTTTGGGTTTGAATATAGCGGTTTGTGATCGGGTTCGCATAGGATGGGTGTGCATGGTGGGAGGGGGTGTCGGTGGGTGTGATGTATTGGGTTGGACAGATGTGGGTGTGGGGTAGTGTGGTGGAGCTGGGCTAGAGAGAGGTGGAGGGGGATGTTGGGCCGTTGATGAAGGAGGGTGTCGGTCGAGGTGGTTGATTATGAGGTGGGGCCCAAGATTGGGTTGGATATGGGGACGGTGGTGGATACCAATAAGGTGGGGCGCAAGGATGGTTATATGGATTTTGAGTGGGGTAGTACGGGTAGTGGTTGGTGTTTTGGGTGTTGTTGGGCTTTGTGGGTAGCGAGGTTTATTGGTAGAATCTTTGCGAGGAGCTCCTTTGCGGCGATTGTCACGGTTGGGTGGTGGTTGTTGGCAGACTCGGTCGGTGGGTGATTGAGAGTGGCAGCAACCATTGGGGTGGGTGTGAGGATGTCACGGGCTTGGAGCCTTCGTTGTTCAGACTAAAGAAGGTGGCAAGCATTTTCCCAGGCGGGAAGACTTTGATTCAGGATGGGTGTCATAATGTCGTATTCGCGGGGTAAGTCATAGACAAGATACAAGACATGTTGTGTGTTTTAGGGGGCAATCAACGGTGGCTAACTGATGTGCTAGTTCACGAATGCATTGGTAGTAGGCTTCAAGGGTAGGGAGATCAAATAATTTGATGTGGTGAGTTCATGTTGAAGGGACGCGACGCGGGAACCTTTGTTGTTGAGGAACAAGTTACGAACAAGAAGCCATGCTTGGTGGGTTGTGGATTGTTATTCCAATACCTTAGCGAGAAGATTGTCAGAGAGGGTACCGTATATCCATTGGAGGACATGGGCATTGATCTTCTTGCACGTGGAGTACTCCGAGGAGGAGGGTTCGGGTGTGAGTAGCCATCGATGTGATCAACAACATTGTAGCCGGTGACGGTGAGCATAAATAGTTTAACCCACATAGGGTAGGATACTTTAACACCGTCAAGAATACGAACCTTATGTTGGATGTTCGTGAGAGCGAAGACGGGATGAAGCAGCTGGGGTTTGCCGGGTGTGTTGGTTTCATTATAGGTGTTGGTTTTGGGTGTTTGTGTATTGTCTCCCATAGTAGTTGACGGTAAAGGTTAAAGGGTGAAGGAAGGGATGGGTGGTGGTGCCAAGATCTAGATGAGGCCAAAGGAGGGTGATACCATGTAAGTTAATAATATTTATTGGTTGATTCCATAAGGAAGGTACAATATATAATACAATACTATGAGTTAATACTTGGTTGTTTTGAATTCAAATTATTACGTTTTTGTAATATTGTAATTGAAATATTAGGTTTGGTTTTTGACAAGAATTTTGTATATAGGTTATAAATAAATTGATGGCATTTTCAAGCTTAGATATTATTAGATTCACTTTAACTTCGGGACCACAATCACAGTTGATGGGAAATGAGTTTACTCCCGACTTGTAAGTTGCACTTTTGTCCTGTTCAGATACTTGCTAATATGCATACACTCTGAACTTGAATCGATTATTCTATTTAAATGAGTGAGTACGTATAGGTAAGTTTCATCATTTTCATGTAACTACAATCATGTCATCTGTTTGTTTATTTTATGTTTACTTACATATACATAAGTTTATCATTTTATAGTAACATTATACATATTGGCTTGTTTTTTTTTGTTTTGTAATTATTTACATATATGTAGCTTGTCAAAGTTCTATAATAAAATTATCTTTTATAACAGATTATACTATACAAATACCTAGCCTTGCAGAATATATAATGAATATATAATTGACTAATGATTTATTTTAACAATATAATATATTTGTTTATTTGTGAATTAAGAATTACCTTTATATTAAAATTCCCTTAAATCATATAACTTAACAAAACATGATAAATACTTGAAGTCTAAGTTTTATGTGGATAAAATATATTAACAATCAACGTAACCAATCTTATTTATAATAATGCTGGATAATATTAATAATCAATTTGTAAGAAATATGATACTATACTTGAAAATTTATCAAGAATAATTAAGTAATTAAATTAGTTATTGTGTCAAATTGTTAATGTGTTAAGTGATTTTTGTTTACTTGCTTTAGTTTTACAAAATCTTTAAAACTAAGTGTGTTTGAATAATTGTAAACACTTAGTTAAACATAATTATTTTCATAACAAATCAAAATGCTCAATGCGATGATTAAAATAAAAAAATTTAAAAGTTATAATTTCAAATAAATTGAACTTTTGGCGCGAAAGGTTCAAGTCACACGGAATGTTCAAGACGCGAGAACTTTGACTTCTTGCGCGAGAAGTCAGAGTACTACAAAACAAACAATTGTGCGAAAAGTTTAGTATTCCCTCAAAAACGTCTAAAAATTTTACTCTCAAAATTCTAAGTGTTGAAACTCTATTAAACATTATAGCATTGTTCTTAGTGGTCGCTCATTGATTACTAATCACTTGTTAAGGTATATTGATGTTAATAACTTCGATTTATATATGTTTGATTCTTGACTCAAAGATAAATGGACTAATACATATTAAATTAAGCAAATTAAACATGATCAACTTTAATAATGACTTAAACAACAGTTACCGAATATGTTCTTTTGGTTTAAACACTCTGAAAATCATAGATAAACAATTTGAATTAAAACAAACTTTTCGCGTGTGTAAAGTATATTGAATATGACCAGACACGAAAACTTTCAAGATTTACTCGGAACTACTCGCGTGGAAAGTTAACTTGTCGTGCGAGAAGTTGAGTACCGGTCAAATTCAAATTCATACGATAACTTCACTTATCGCGCCAAAAGTTGAAACTAAAAACATGTTTTTGTGCAAGAACTTAGAGTTTTCAGGCAAGAAGTCCAATATTTCAAAAAAAACAATTTATGTATTGAAATGTTTTCTAATTCTAAAATTTTCAAAGTATGTTAAATACTTAATAAGTTTGTTTATTGTTTCATATGCCAAGGCCTATGGTTTTTAATAAAACCCATAACGCTATAGCATATCTTCGAGATGTTCTAGAAGACAAAGCTTTATTAAGATTGCAGATTGAGCGTTTAAAGACATCTCGGATACATCACGCTATCTCAGCTAATCCTACCATATACACTGATATCATTGATCAGTTTTGGATTACATCTGCTAATGAGATTGACGAAGATGGAGAACCCTGCATAACTGGCATTGTTAAGGGCAAGAGGGTAGTCATATAGATGAGGTGATCAACAACATGTTACTACTAGAGGATCATCCTTATGCTTCGGTAAAGATTGATGATGCTGCTGCCAAGGACTGTTTAGTCCGAATGAGATGTAGCCACTGATACCGATCACTAGAAAAGAAGTACTCACCTACATCTTAGAAGTAATTATTTTTTGTGGTTATCTATTGCCTTAGAAATCTAAATACTGGCATGAATAGTCTAAGTGCTTCTTTTAGATCCCTGCTGGTATCACTTGTAGAAGAACATCATAGCTACCATGGGGAAGAAGTTTATCATGTATCCCATGTTTCTAAAGATTTTAGTGAATGCAACTCACCCTGAGTTAGCTATGTCTGATTCATCCACCTATGTTGTAATAGTGATGAAGAAAGACATTTCACTAATGGGAGCTTGAGGGAATGCTTGGGATGGATCCTAATTTTGCTAATCTTGGAAGGTTTGTTAAGGGTTTCCAAGCAGAATCACAACGACAAGGACAAAGACTCCTCATGTTCCTAGAGATGATATAGCTGGTACATCCACTAGTGCTACACAAGAAGCACCTAAAATTTCTCACGGTGCTGAAAGATCTGATATAGATTAGGTGAACACTTGGTACACAAAAAGTGGGAGTGAAACTAATAGTGATCAGATCAAGAATGTACCCTATGTATTGAAAGAACGTCCTAGAGTGTGAGAAACTCCTACCAGATGCACTGCTAAGAAACCCGATGTAGATTTTGTCCGAGAAGAGGTACCAACTACTAGGGGAAAAACGGAGAATGGCGAGGAGGGCAGGTGATAGTCCATATGAAAAGGGTAGAGGACGAGGTGTGTTGGGAAAGCATCAGACCTAATAACCGATGTGTCAACTAAGGATGTCCATATGTCTGATATTCTAGTCATGGTCAGTGAGGCTTCTACACTTGTGTTTGTTACAGAGTCAAAAACTATAACATCATCATCTATGACAACTACTAATGACATTTTGAGGACTCCTTTGAGGGAGCAAACTCATGATGATGTTGCACCTTGAAAGGATCATACATGCCAACTCAATGGGTGATTTGATGATTGCTTTGCTGGAATCCCTTAAGTCCAAGAAGAAATGCGGATGAAGATTTCGCTCAAGAAAAAGAACAAGTGTTGTCTTCCGCATTTGTCAATGCGGAAGACATAATGCAAATATGGACAAGTATGTGCTCTTCTGCATTGACAAATGCGGAAGAATAAAAGTTAATGCGGACAAGACTTTGCTCATCCGCATTAGACAAATACGTATGACCGAACAAATGCGCATAAGTATTTGTTCATCCGCATTAACCAATGCGGATGACCAACATACTAATGCGGATGATCAAGTGAAGAAATGGTGATCAAGTTAACTCATCTGCATTTTTCAATGCGGATGAACAAGTAAAGATGCGGATCAAGACTTAGACTAGTTTCTGATGTAATAGCTTAGGGATAGTTTAGTCATTTTGTAACAGACATCTTGTCTGCCTATAAATAGAATAGATAATCTCGTACCTGATGTGACAGCTGATAGACATAGAGAATTTTTGTTGTAATTATTCTCTGTAATTAATCAACTTTCATATATCCAATACAAAAGCATTTATGAGTATTTTTCTTGCATTGAATATTCTTTGATTATTTGTTTCCGCCATTCAATCATTGACTTGATTACCATATTCGATTCATAGTAAGAATATCAATCTTACTCAACCCAGTCAATTGGTATCAGAGCTTTGGCTCTCGATTCTCTTTCAAATCTACGCAAGAACTGAATAGAATTCGATTGATCTGGTAATCAAGTTGCTAGTAGTGAATATCATTATCTCTACTTAGTAAACAACAAAAATACTCCTGTCAACAACAAGAAAATCCTTACAATTGCAGATCTCATTCTGAACTCCGAACGAACTGCTCAAACAAGTTGGACTAATCAATTTTAAAATCAACTAAATCTATATTTACACAAGTTAAAATGGATTCTAACAGTTACTCAGAACTTGGTCATACACCTAAACCTCCTACGCTTAAACACTAATCTGAGTTTAAACAGTGGAGAATAAGGTTTAGAAATTACATCACAGGTGTAGATCCTGATTTCTGGATACTAATATGCAAGGGTCCATACATCCCTGTTACTCTGTTAGTAGATCAAGCTGTAATTTACAAGACTGCTAGAATACCCATTGAAGACTTAACTCTTGATGAAAAAGACTATAAGAAAATAAAGATTGAGCTCAAAGCTTACTCAATTCTGACTCAAGCACTCAAGATGGATGTGCTCAAAAGATTGGAAAAGTATGGAACTACAAAAGCTGTGTGGGATGCACCGAAAATCATGTTTGAAGGAAGCAGTGAGGTGGCTGAAATCAACAAGGATAAGCTGGTTAATCAGTATGACACATTCCACCACACCAAGGGAGAATCAATATCTAAACAAGTGCACAGATTTGTACAGTTAAAAAATGACTTAGAAATCATGGGAGTCACTTACAAGATTAAAGAATTAAACAAAAAAATGCTTCACAGTCTCACTGAAAGCTGGAAACAGAATGTAACTATGCTGAAAAATACTCTTGATCTTGAGAGTACTACTTTAGAAATTATGATAGCCAAAATTGAAGCTTTATAACTTGATGAAAGAAGCAGAAATCTTTGTGGACCAAGAGTGATTGAGGCTTACAAATTTCCATCAGAATCACATTCTGTGGAAAATGCCTTCATCACTGAGGAAGATGATTTCATCTCATCAAGAGATCAAATGAACAACACTGGGTTCATTGCAACTCCACTAATCAATCATCCATCAACATCATCTCAAACACCTAAAGTCACTGCTGCTCCTCAAACCTCTCCTAAAGACTCAAGATCAGAAGAACAAAAGGCAACGTACAATGCCTTTGTTGCAAGCTTTGAAGCCTACTTGGGAGGAAGACTCACTTCTGCTCATCTAATTTAGGATGATTTGGAGGAAATGGATCCTGATGATGTGGAGGAAATGGATCTACAGTGGCAAATGGCCATGATTGCCATGAGAGCCAAGAAATTCTTCAGAAAAGAAAGAAAGCTGAGCCAAAATGAGAACACAAAACTTGGATATGATAAATCCAAAGTGAAATGCTTCAACTGTGGCATGGCTGGCCACTTCTCAAGAGAGTGCAATGCCCCCAAGAGAACCAACTATCAAAGGAACTCTCTAGGCCAATCATCATCACAGCCCAACTCAAGCTTCACTCCAACAATCAACAACAACAGTATCATCATTCTCATCATCAACAAAAATATCAGAATCAATCACAGCTAACAAATCAAGCTCATGGAAGCAGTCAACCTTTTGCCAGTGCCCTAGTGATAAAGCAAGATGGGGTATGTGACTGGAGTGTGTATGCAGAGGAAGTCAAGCCTCAATTCTAAAATCATGCTCTTATGGCTCACATCAACGATGGACCATCTCCAATGCCTATTGAGGTAAAATCTAACCTTTGTAGTGAAAAATGCATTAATGAATTGCAAGGCTATAGGAAACATAACCATAAATTGGCTGATAAAATCAAAGAAGAAAACGTAAAGTCAGAAATGATGAAGAGAGAAATAAAAAACTTTGAAATCAAAATCAAATCTCTCATTTCTGACATAGAAAAACTGCATGGTGAGAAGTACTCTCTTGCAGCAGAGAATGGGCTACTTACTAAAAAATTAGCTCAATCTAAGGCTCAACATTCAATGACTGAAGTGAAACTTGAAAAGTGTCAAATGTCTTCGGTCAAGCTGCAAGAGATGCTTGATTCCCAAAAGGATCCAAAGGACATGTCTGGGATTGGGTATAAGTCATGTCCTCCACCATACAATGACATCTACACTGTCATGCCT
This sequence comes from Flaveria bidentis, assembly GCA_018326385.1. Taxonomy (NCBI): domain Eukaryota; kingdom Viridiplantae; phylum Streptophyta; class Magnoliopsida; order Asterales; family Asteraceae; genus Flaveria; species Flaveria bidentis. The sequence continues at coordinate 359 of BJCM01243334.1, read as the reverse complement.
GAGTCTTTCTCACTCACTAAAGCAATTGAAGCTAAAACTATGGAACCTAAATCTGTAGTAAAACAGGTGAGCAATCCTCAAAACAAACCTGATGTTTATATTGAAACAAATGAGGATAAAATCAAGTTAGGTCACCCAATCAAAATCAAAGAGTGCTCAGACAAGACAGTGAGTGTCATGAAAACATCAAGCCCTGTAAAAGTAATTGTCCCTTTTATAAAATTCATACCCTCTGTGTTACAAGGTAAAAGGCAATACATGAAGTTAGTGAAACCCACTGCTGACAGCAGTTCTGATAATGAGATCACATCTCAAAACAATTCAAGCAAATCAGAAAAGGTTTCACTACAAAAGAAACA
>BJCM01243318.1:0-16476 GCA_018326385.1 Flaveria bidentis | reverse complement strand
AATAATGAAACAATTAAAATTCTCATGAACAAGTTATCCATATAATTGTTCTATTCACAAAAGCAATATTTAGAAAACCAATTTTCTAAATAGGTGTCAAACATTCGTTGTATGATCTTATCAACAAATAAATGTTTGTAGGTGTTTGTATAGCTTGTTATTGGGTATGACCTGACTTGGATCATAACGTACTAACCACATCAATCTTGTATGTGTCTTGGGCATATAAGATCCTTCAATAAGATATTCAGTTGGCTGTAATTATGATTTGGTAAGCTTTAGTTTATTCCATTGTTGAACCACAACAGTACTCCCCCTAAACTGATGTTTGCCAAACCTTGAATTTGAATATCTTCTCTATCACATGTCTTCTTGATCAACTGATGTTCTGGCACAATTCACTGATATTCTCCCCCTCAGATTAAGCTCCTTCTAATATATTTCTAACAAAAGTTAGAATCTCTTGAGATTACTTCTTGGTATTGGATATGGCTTGTATCACTTTTAGATTACAATTCATATCACATGGATTAGAATGTATTAGGCATATGGTGCGACTTTGAACTTTAATAGACTTCATGAGGAACATGAATCAATGTTGAACACACTTCCACTCTTTTGAAATAATTTGATAAATGACATTCTTCAGATAATGAGTACTCCCTTGCTTAAAGTCCGGCTAACTGTTTGCTCAGTAGTCAGACACGGGTAAAAAACATCATTAAAAATGTGAGCCCAAGTACTTCAAAAAGGGCATCTGATAGTTGTACAAGTCCTTGGATAAATTTGTGAAAAAGTGACCAAACTTGATTTCTATACTTTTTTTTTGCTTTCATGATCAAAATGGATGTGCTTGTTGGTTGCAATCATCCATATTTATGTTTTTACTTTTCTTTTTCAAGTCCTATTGATAAGCATTTCTTGTAACACATCCGCATTTCTTTGCTAACTCATCCGCATTTTTTTGCAAAGCATCCGCATTTGTTTGCAAGGCATCCACATTTGATTTTAATTCTTCCGCATTTGTGCTTGAAGTACCCGCATTTGTATACAAGTCAACCACATTTGGTGACAAGGCATCTGCATTTGTTGCCAAGTCATCCACATTTGGTAACAAGTCATCCGCATTTTTGTATAACACATCCACATTTGTGGATAAGACATCTACATTTGTGTATAACACATCCACATTTGATCAAGTTTCATCCGTATTTGTTTTCAGACTTGAACAAAAACGATTTCACACTGCAGTGCAGGTCGGGAAATCACCAGTAGCTTCCATTTCTTCATCTTTTCTTTGTTTTTAATGATCATGTTCAATTGCATTGAATTTTGAAGGAATAATCCATGGAATGTTTATATTTCTTCAAATCGTACCATATTAGAACAGATTTGATGATTTTTTCTTGATTTTGAGATGAAGAAATGGGGTTTCTTTTTTTTTTTGATGATAATCTTGTTCAATTGCATCAAATTTTGAAGGAATAATCATGAACATGTTCATGATTCTTCAAATCGTACCATAGTTGAACAGATTTGTTGGTTTTTCTTTTGATTTTGGGTATGAATAGATAGGTTTTTGATGAATAGGGACTTTGTTCTTTATTTTTCTTTTCTTCATTGTTCTTGACATCATTAAAGATGAAATCATATCTGAAAACTAGATAAATCTAGCAACCAACAACTCTGATACCATCTTGCTAAACCAATATTTTAGATTCATTGAGCTTGGATCTTAGGATTCATCACGTTCAGATCTAGAAATCAAAATTAAGATGTGTGGAAGTGTGTGAATCAAAGAATATAGAGATGGATAATAATAATGTTATGATTTCATTGGTGTTTGATGAAGAAGTTACAATGAGAATCATAGATGGCTGATGAAATCAAACCCACCCAAAGGAGAGGATTTCTCCTTGGGTGGTGATTCACACCATGAGAAACACACACTCAAAAGTCACACTTGAAAAAATGCACTAGTGGGTCTATTTATATTATTCTTACAACATGACCTAATTTTGACTTTTCTAATTGTCTTGATCTTGACTTTGTCATGTTGTATTGTCTTGTATTGTTGTTTTTGTTGTAATCAACTTGGTCTATGAATTTGTACAATGAGATCTTCAGTTGGCTGTAATTATGATTTGGTAAGCTTCAGTTTATTCCAATGGTGAACCCCAACAAACCTTCTTGTACAACAATTGTCATGAATACAAAATCATCAAGGTCCAATAGCAATAAATGGTTCTATCAGTTAATTAGAACCATACAACTTAATAAGTTTCAATTGTGGCTTTTTAAATATCAACAGAAGCCACAGTGCAAAACTTAGCATCAGCAGAAGCTACAATGCATTGTAAACATCAGCAGAAGCTACAGTGCAAAACTTAAGGGGGAGTACAATATGACTATCCGTAGATTGGTAACCTACGAATGAATTAATATTTTACAAGTATAATTCATTTCCATAGATTGGTAACCTATGGAAAATCAAGTTATACTTCCATTCAAACTTTCAGTTTTAGGTTAGGCATCCGCAAATATCCTACGGATGCACTATGCATTGAAATCTGCGGAACAAATACAATTCCACGAAAGAATAATAAGAAAAATGGGACCCATTTAATTAAATAAATGAAATAAATGTGTCTGAGGAGTATAAATAATGTTTTTGACTTGGAATTCATTATTCACTTTTTCAGACCTAGAAAAACTTTCTCAAGAAACCTTTTCCATCGTTCACAAACATTCAAAATTACTAAGCCAAACCAGCAATCAAACATATAATACTGATCTCAGATCACTATGTTAAAGGTAAAACATGTCGTAATTATTGATAATGAACTTTTGATTCTTGATTATCATCACAACTATTCGCATTCTCATGTCTGTAATGTTGATTCTAACATAATTGTCTTATTCTTATGAACATATGAGTAATCAATTTGCAAGGGAGCACAATGTGTGTGCATTCTTAAATCCTGACTACCCTGTTTCAAAAGGATGTCGAGACATCATCCGCTATCTAAGAAGATCTATGCTGTTTTATGCCTTATCAGCGGAGCCGGCGATACATCAATCACACATTGTTGATTTCTGGAACTTGGCTAGAGTACAAAAGGAAGGATATGATGAGGTGATACATTCAGATATTGGGAATGAACACTTAAGGTTTAATGAACAATGTATCAGGAGAAATCTCAACTTGGGAGATGTCAAGATAGGTCATCCAGATGTGTTCAAGAATGAATACATAGAAAATATATTCTATCTGATGGGTTATGATGGAGATTTTGACAAAGGAGAGATCAAGAAAGAAAGATTATGCAAACCTTATAGGTTCCTGTGTCACACCTATCTGAGGTGCATTTCAAACAGGGAAGTCTGGACTAGAAAATTTTTCATGGCACATATAATCCGGAATCATAGGTGTATTTGAAGGGATAATATACAATTACTCTAAGTACATCCTTGGATGTTTGTGTGATCAAGTAGGAGTTCAGAAGGCAGATAAGATGTACATGTTCCCAAGGTTCTTGAAACTGATCATTAATGGTCAAATGCCTGGAATAGCAAGAGATGGAGATGTATTTGTCCAAGCATATTTGGGAAGATCTGTATTGAACAAGATTAGTGGGAAATATGAAGGAGAAGCCAGGCGTATGTTTGCGCATGTAGCTAACCCCAATGCCAACATTCGATAAGAACTGATATGGGAAGAAGCTCAAGAGAGTTCATCTACTAACTTTGTGGAGGCTTCATCTTCACCTCCTCAATCACCCGGTCACCAATAACCTCAAAAACCCCTCTCACAATCACCAGCTAGTCATAACACTCAACCAATCTCTCCAATTCACCCTCTTTCACCAAATCTTTCTCCAACTCTAGAAAAGCAATCAACTGAGAGCTTTTACACTGAGGAGATAGTCTTAGCTTCACAAGCCAGTACAGTTCAACTATCACCAACCAAGACTGAATCCCTTGTCTATTCAAATGATACTGAACCTGTCTCTCCAGTCACTCACCATCAACAACAACAACAACCAAATCAAGAACAGATAGAGCAAGCTATTGAGTCCTGTTCAAGCTCAGCTAATGCAGCCCCTAAAGATGTGAATGATGATGAGATTGTTGCTCAACATATGGACGAAGGAGAAGAAACCAACTTTGTTGATGCGATTGCTTACAATGAAACATATCTCAGTGATGATGATATCCTAGTCAGCAAGAGTTATTTGGTTGCTGAATACAACAAACTTGTTGTCAAGTCAAATAGTAGAAGACAAAGAATTCAAGAGTTGAAGGGGATGATGAAAGAAAAAGATGTTCAGCTGCTAAAGTAAGAATCTAGTCTGAAAAGATTAAGAGAAAACATACAAGAAAACAATAAAGTCATTGATGGTCTGCATGAGCTTGTAAAAGAACATGAAGAATCAATTGCACGAGAGAAGGCTGAAAAGGAAATACTTAAGTTGGAGAGCAACAAAGCAAACAAGACTCTGCAAGAACAACTTGATCAGCTGAAAAGGAAGGATGAGGAGATTGAAAGATTGAAAAAGAAGATGAAAGACATTGAAACTAATGCTCCTGCTACAAAACCAACAAAAGAATCTGTTGAAGCTTCAATGACTATTATTCAATATTCAAGGAAAAGAAAGTACTTGGGTTCCATAAAGAAGGAAGTGATTGAAGTACAAGATTCACCTAAAAGATCAAAATCTATTGAATCTTCAACCTTAAAGCCTTTGTCTCCTACTGAACCAGAAAGTGATGCTGAATGGATTGAGCTCACTAAAGATAAGTCTCCTAAAGAACAAAAAGAATCACGAGTTGAGGAACTACTAACCACCAAAGACATATTAGAAGAAAGGGCGGAGTAAAACATGTTTATGACCTTTATTAACCATGTGTTTCCTTTTGAAATGGTTGAAATGATGATTGTGACTGAGATGAAGGATCTTCTGAAAGAATTTGAACTTGCTAGATTCATGATCCCAAATTGTGACTATGAAGCATTCACTACATTTCAAGCCATTCAGAAGATCAAGAAAGAACGAGGCCACTATGATACAACAAAACTTAGCAAGTACAATATGATCTGTTAGCTGCAGAGTCACAACTACAAGGCACATGAGCTTAAGGAAAGAAATGTTGGTGAGCTTAGGAGAATGATGGATCATGTAATGCTGATTGAGCTTGACATAGGAGTGAAATTCAGAATAGAAGCTCTAAATCCATCATATGAGCAACAAAGCAAACTCCCTGCTGATCCTACAACTGTTGAATCTAAAGATCAACATAAAGAGAAAGAAAAACTAATCAGAGAGCCAAGAGCAGTTATACCTGGCAAAGTGTGGCCTTTGGGTACAAAAGTCAGAGAAATTATAGAGAAAAAGTCTACATTGATAGAGCTGTTTAATCACATCACAAGTCCCAACTTGATTGAAGACAACAGGATCATGGCATGGAAGTATAATAAAGAGTGGGATTGTGCAATCATCAAGAGATCATTTGGAAGAATTGAACACTTCCATGATGTAGAAGCTTTACTGAGTCTTCCAGAGAGACATTGAAGATTTGCAAAGCCTAATCATCACAAACTATCAAATTCATCCAAGGGAAAGAGATTTCTCTATGTCTGTGGGTAGACTGAAAACAAGATTTATAGATGATGTTATGAAGGAGGCTAAGAGAGAAGATACTGAACATAAGAAAAGGATCCAAAAAGAGAGAAGGACAAACACCAACTCCTCCATATTAGTTGATGATAAATTCTTAAGGAGGGTTGGTTATACTAAAATGAAAACAACAACCATCAAAGTCATAGCAGGAAATCAATACGCTATTCCCATAACTGAATGGGGATATTGTAGGATCGATGAAGGGTATGCACTTACAACATAACAACACAATGAGGAGAGTTTCTTAGAACACTTAACAGATCAAATAGGGAACTGGTTAACTTTTAGTAAAAGATGCTAAGAACACAATTAAAGATGAAATAACAAGATGACAAAACAACACAAGTAATTGGTTTTCAAGAATGTTGTGCATTGCTTCTCAATTTCTATTACAAGTACTTGAGATACATATACTACATCCTACAGCCGGCCATACTTTGAAAGCCAGCTGGATACACATCACAAGTCCCAACTCGATTGAAGACAACATGATCATGGCATGGAAGTATAATAAAGAGTGGGATTGTGCAATCATCAAGAGATCATTTGGAAGAATTGAACACTTCCATGATGTAGAAGCTTTACTGAGTCTTCCAGAGAGACATTGAAGATTTGCAAAGCCTAATCATCACAAACTATCCAATTCATCCAACGGAAAGATATTTCTCTATGTTTGTGGTTAGACTGAAAACAAGATTTATAGATGATGTTATGAAGGAGGCTAAGAGAGAAGATACTGAACATAAGAAAAGGATTCAAAAGGAGAGAAGGACAAACACCAACTCCTCCACATTAGTTGATGATGAATTCTTAAGGAGGGTTGGTTATACTAAAATGAAAACAACAGCCATCAAAGTCATAGCAGGAAATCAATACGCTATTCCCATAACTGAATAGGGATATTGTAGGACCGATGAAGGGTATGAACTTACAACATAACAACACAATGAGGAGAGTTTCTTAGAACACTTAACAGATCAAATAGGGAACTGGTTAACTTTTAGTAAAAGATGCTAAGAACACAATTAAAGATGAAATAACAAGATGACAAAACAACACAAGTAATTGGTTTTCAAGAATGTTGTGCATTGCTTCTAAAGTTCTATTACAAGTACTTGAGATACATATACTACATCCTACAGCCGGCCATACTTTGAAAGCCAACTTGATACAATTGACTAGACAACTACAAAATCAAATGTAGAGTCAAAAGGCTTATTTGCCTTTTGACTAGTGACTATGACATGCCATAGCTCACATCCTAATATGTTACAAAAAGGATAAAAGTACATAAAGTAGAAAGCACAGATTGAAGACCTCAATGTACAGTTACCAAAAGAATAGACCTTTTCTCCAACTTATGTAAGTTGGTGACTTTACAGAGTTGTAACAAAAAGGTGGTCCAGCTTTATAGTAAAGTACATCAGATAAAGGCATATCCTCAAAAGTCTTCGGAAGAAATCTGTCTTCACTCTTTAACTTGGGAAGACTTTGTCTTTGAAGCTTCTAGAAGACTTCACTTTTGGCTTCGGAAGATGTTGGTCTTGGCTTCGAAAGATTTTACACTTAGAATATTTTCTGATGCTGGTGTGAAACTTCCAAAGCATTCCACTTCAGTACACTTGTGCATGCATGCAGGAGAGACTTTGGGTGTTTGAGTTGCATCAGCCTTATATTAAACCTTACAAACTCCCCCTAGGCTGATGCTACCAAAACACTTTAAAGAATTTAGATATCAATAGTCCTTATTATGATGATGACCATCCTTTTCTTCATGAGATGGTCAGGATCACTTAGACTCTTAAAATGTCTTCTCATCTCAAAGAGATCATGCAGAGGTAGATTGAACATGTCCTGCTAAGAGTAGACATCTTCAACACCTTGATCTCTAACAACATGCCATCTTTCTGGATTTGTAGTATATGCCCAGGACAAGATGGGTCTTCCTGATGCTAGAGGAGTTACTTGAATTGGAGTTGGTGGAGCTTCCTCTAGTTTCACATCCTTAGGATGTTTTGACTCATCCTGAGGTTTGGAGATGTATACTTCTTTCTTTTTCTTCTTTGGCTTTGGTCTGGAAGCCATCATTTTTCTCCTTTTTGATCCTTTTAACTGAGAAGATTGGCCTGCAACACCTAATTGATCTTCTTTGTCTTGCTCAGTTGGGTGTTTCTCCCTCACAGGTTCAGAAGGAGAAGGAGTTTGATCGTGGTGTGGATCAGAAGATGAAGCTTGCTAAGGCTCAGTAGGAGGTCCAGGTTATGTTGTCTCAGGTTGTTCAACCTTAACCTCCATTTCATGTGGAGCTTGACTTGGAGGAGAGTGTAAGTCCATTAGCTCTCCACTCTTGATTTTCAGTTTGATTACCCTGATATGCTCATCCATAGTAGATAGAGATATAGGGCCAAGTCTCCTTCCGGAGAATCCATACATCTTCAAGAAGCTCATCATCATCTACCTATCCGCAGACTTCTTCATGCTTTTATGGATGATGGCTCTAGACTTTGCAGCCTCTTCCCTTAACTTTCTTTTGGTGGTCTTTCTTTCTTTGACTAACTCAAGTTCAAGTTGTTTGAGATACTCAAACTCAATGTAATCAAAGGGTAAGGAAGAAGTGCAGCAGCCCGATAGAGACATGTGGCACTCAGGTAGTTAATCATGTTGATCCTATCATTTTTTTTTGTCTACCTGAGGTTCTTGTGGAGCTACATCCTAATGTACAGGAGTTTCTTGAACTGGGGAGAGAGTAGGCACATGCTTGTAGAGTTTTTTCTATCTTCTTTGATTTGAAGAAGTAATTTTGCATCCTCTACCTCTTTTCTTTCCTTTGACAATTCCATGTCAGCTAGTTCATTTATTTCATCTAAAGGGAGGGAAATGATATTATCAATGTCATAGTTCCTAGTCTGCAAGTAGTTGATCTTGATTGCCCTCAACTCATCATTCTGAGTATTTGGCCTGGGGGCAGCCACGATATCAGTTTCCATGAGTTTTGCAGACCTAGTAGAGGAACTTTCTCCCCTTAGCTTCCTTTTTGTCCCAATCTCCTCCTCCTCAATCACCTCAAAAGCCATTTTTCTTTTCCATTGTCACTCACAGACATTTGTGACTCAGGGTGGAGAGAGCTTTGGCCTTCATTGCTTGGTGTAGCTTCCAAGCTCTAGCTAGAGAGAGGTTGAGATGCACCTTTACCAGCAGGTGTCTTATAAAGGGAATGAACCTCTACAACAGTTGATGGTGAGACAGGTTTCTCAGGTTCTACCATTGGGCCTTCAGTCAAGGTTTCCCCTATGAAACTAATCTTAGGGTCTGCCTCAACATCCAATTGACCGATGATATTTCCTGATTGCCTTTGTCTTCTTCTGAAGCTGAACTCTGTAGTGATTTTGTCTTTAATCCTTTGAGCTAACCTGTCAGCTTGTCTGTATTGGCTTTGGTTGACAAGTGGCATGCTGACAAGGTCAAGACTTTCATAAAAGTTCAAAGTCTGAAAGTTGAAGACTTCTTGATGCCCTTGAACTATTTGAAGAATGAGGGCTCTTCTATTAGCATCATACCTCCACCCAATAATGTAGTTTGAAGTTCTTTGAGGTGGGGATGATATAGCCCTTGGAATGCTTTCCTCAAAGAGACTCCTAATGACAAAGTATGCACAATTGCAAGTGAGGATGATGAGGCCTAAATGTCCATACTCCCTAAAGAACTCCTAAGTTCTATGACTGTAATGATTTTCTCCCCTTTTTTGGTAGCATCACCCTCTTGCATAGGTGAGCTAGGAGTTAGGTCAATCACACTCATAGGTTCTTGTGTTCCTGGTTGAGCTCCCCTTAAAGGTCTCCTAGCTAGTTTCTCCCTAAGATAAGATATCTCAAGTTTCTGATCATTTACCTTATTGTGCAGGGTAGTCACCTGAGATTCAAGGTGACTAATCTTAGAGACTAAATAGAAGCATGTTTTTGATAGTTTTTGCACCTTTATTTCCACTGGGATGAGACCTTCCCTTTCTTGAAGGTCTTTACAGAGAAATCTCCCTCATAGCCCATCTGCTCAAAGGAATGATTTATAACTTCCTTTGGGAAGGACAACGCACCTTCTTCATCATCCAGCTGCAGGTGAGTGTTGATGATGGCTGGAGTGATGAAGATTGTCTTCCCTTGCACTGTAGCAGACAATGCCTTCTCCCCATCCATAATGACCTCTTGGCAGGTCTTCCAGAATTCAAGCAGATGATCCTCATAGAGGGTAGGATCAATGGTAAGGGAGGTAAAGTAGTTAGATAGTGCCAAGAAACGACAAATCTCTGAGAAACTTTCATCTTTCTTAGAGCATAATAGAGCAACCTGGTTGTGTTGTCTGTGAAGTTGCATGGAGAAATATGGGTTGTTTCTGTGATTTAGGTTGGCCATTTGAAAAGCTTAAGGGTGAAGGAAGATGAAGAACAAAGACGGTTTGGGAGAAATTTGGGGTATTTAGGTTTGGATGGAAAGATGAAGATCATAAAAAGAGGAGGAACCGTTGGGTATTTATGTGAAAAGGATTTGAGACAAAGTTAATGAAAGAGGATAAACTTTGAAATCTGGATGTCGGTCCCACCTCTGAAAAGTAGTTTTCTTGGAAGTCGAGAAATCTTCCGAAGGTTAGTTGCTTTGGAAGTTCTGAAGAAAAAGCTTCCGAAGGCAAAGGTTTTTGAGAATTTTGCTTCGGAAGAGAATTTACACTCAGAGATTTTTATTCTAAGGAGAATAAAAACTTCCGAAGGTAAATTTCTTTTAGAAGAAACTTGTTCTTTGAAAACATAAGAGCACTTTAGTTGATTTTCAGCTTCGAAAGACATTTCAGAAATTTCTTCCGAAGGTGAAAATACTGAAGTAGTTATTTGTTTACTAAGACATAAATTTCTTCCGAAGATAATTTTAAATCTTCCAAAAAGATAAGAGATCATAATTTTCAAAAATCTAAGAAATGTCTTTTGAAAAGATTTTTTTTTCTTCCAAAGTAAGCTAGGGCTTATGAAGGTGATAAAATAGACAACTTAGGACACATAGGTTTTAGAAATAAGAATAATTAAGTTTTAAGAAAAACTATTCAAAGTTAATCATCCCAATAGTTGATACAAGATATTTAAATCTCTGCTCATCATAAGCTTTGGTGAACATATCAGTATATTGTTCATTTGTGTTAACTTTAACTAATTTGATTAATCCCTTTTCAAAGTTATCTCTAATCAAATGATACCTAATATTGATATGCTTTGTCCTTGAGTGCTGCATAGGATTTTCTGTGATAGAGATAGCACTATTGTTGTATATGTGAATGGGAGTCTCCTTGAAATTTAATCCATAGTCAAACATCTGATTCTTAATCCAAAGCACTTGAGCACAACAACTTGCAACAACAATGTATTCAGCCTCAACAGTTGATGCATAGACACAAGATTGTTTCTTGCATTGCCATGAGACAACCCTTCCACGAAGAAACTGACATCCCCCAGATTTAGACTTTGCAATCATATTGCAACCACCATAATCACTATTTGTATATGCATACAAATTGAAGTCAGAATTCTTGGGATACCAAAGGCCAAGTGTTGAGGAACCTTTGAGGTATCATAGAATTCTCTTAACAATGATGAGGTGAGACATCTTAGGGTAGGCTTAATATCTTGTACAAATACATGTAGCAAATATGATATCAGGCCTGCTAGCTGTAAGATACATAAGAGACCCAATCATAGCCCTATAAAGGTGTTCATCCTTACACTCCCCCTCAAGATCAGGCCCAAGGGAGTGGTTTCTTGATATGGGTGTCTTAGAAATCTTACAGTCAGTCATGTTGAATCTTTTGAGTATATCCTGAACATACTTTGCCTGACTTATGAAGATTCCATCTTCAACTTACTTCACTTGAATTCCCAGAAAAATATTGAGTTCCCCCATGCCACTCATTTCAAATCTGTCCTTCATCAGCTTCTGAAAGTCTTTGTAGAGCCTTGGATTAGTTGAACAAAAAATGATGTCATCTACATACACTTGAAACTAGCATTAAGTCATATTCCTGTCCTTTGATGAAGAGAGTTCCATCTATAGTCCCCCTTATGTATCCATGCTTGCAGAGATACTGAGATAGAGTCTCATACCACTTCCTTGGTGCTTAGTGCAACCCATAAAGAGCTTTATCAAGCTTGCAGGCATAATCAGGATGATCAGGATTTGCAAACTAGGTGGTTGTTTGACATACACCTCTTCATCAATCACCCCATATAGAAAAGCACACTTGACATCAAGTTGATAGACCTTGAAGTTCTTGGATGCAACAAATGCCAAGAATATCCTAACAGCTTCTAGTCTTGCTACAGGAGCATAAGACATCAGTGTAGTCAATTCTTTCTTCTTATGTGTAACCTTGAACAACTAGTCTAGCTTTGTTTTTTATGACAATGCCTCTATCATCTTTCTTATTCCTAAATACCCATTTGGTTCCTATAGTAGTCTTCCCATGAGGAAGAGGACATAGGTTCCAAACCTTTTGCCTTTTGAATTGAAGTAGCTCCTCTTGCATATCTTCAACCCAACTTCTATCCTTCATAGCCTTATCAGTTTTCTTAGGCTCTATTTGGGACAAGAAAAAAGAGTGAAGACAAACACTTTCTTCATGGGTTTTTCCTCTTGTTCTTACCCATGTGTCAACAACTCCAATGATATTTGTGGTAGGATGAGACTTGTGGATCCTTAGTTGAGGGATCACTGCAAGGTTCTGAGAGAGATCAAAATTAGAAAAATTTAGATCTTGCATTGATGCTTCTTCCACCACATCAACACATTTATCAAAATAGACTTGATCCAATTAGCGTGTGAAATCATTAATGTTTTCATCTATGGAGTGGTTATCAGCATCAAGAAATTCTTGATCACTGTCACCACCACCGTCATTGTCTTCTGCATTTTAAGTTTCTTTATCTGGTTGTTGAGCCTCTGAGCTAGAACTTGTAGGCATATCAGATGTATCAGCTGATTGTCATTGTTGTGCTGATGGAACCCTCATTTGATGAAGTAGTTATAACTGGAGCTGAAGATGTGTAACTTGAAGGTCTTCTTAGCTCAAATCTTGGATCAGAATCACTTGAAGGTAAAATATATGTAGATCCTGAAACATTCTCACAAGATTTGTTAAACCAGCTAGTAACTAAATCCAGATCAGATAGCCAATCTGGACCAGAACCTTTCACACTAGGAGTGTGCTCATTGAAAGTCACATTGGCTGACTCCTCAACTACTCTAGTTCTGAGATTGTATACTCTATAAGCTTTAGCTTGAGAAAAATATCCAATAAAGTGTCCATCATCTGATTTCTCAACAAACTTGGCAATTTGATCTTTGGTATTCAAAATGGTGCAAGGACATCCAAATGACCTAAGAAAACCAATGAAAAGTTTCCCCTTATGCCAAAGTTCATAAGGAGTCTTACCATGAGTCTTAACCACAAAAACTCTTTTTTGCACATAGCAGCCAGTGTTGACTGCCTCTGCCCAGAAGGTGATGGGCAGCTTAGAGTCAGACAACATGGTTCTTGCAGCTTCAATCAGTGTCCTATTTCTCCTCTAAGCAACAACATTTTGCTGAGGAGTCCTGGGAGCACTGTATTGTCTTGTAATACCCTTTTCATCACAAAATGTATCAAGGATTTGGATCTTAAATTTAGTTCCTTGATCATATCTTATGGTTTTGACCTTGTGATCACATTGATTCTTAATCTTTAAGATGAAATTCTTTAGAATCTCAGGGGTCCTCATCCTTAGTTCTAACAAAAGAAAACCCAAGTGAATCTTGTAAAGTCATTTGTGATCACCAAACAGTAAGAGCTCCTTCCCAGACTCATTACACTGGTGGGTCCAAAGATATCCATATGTAGTAAGTGTAGGAGATTAATAATGGAATTTCTTTCCTTTGGCTTGTGAGATACCTTGTGTTGCTTCCTTTTCAGGCATGCAACACAATGGTCATCACTTGTAAACTCTTTCTTTGGTATTCCAGTTACCAAATCATTCTTAATTAATTTATTCATGTTTTTAAAGTTTACATGGCACATTGTTTTATGCCAGAGGAAAGATTCATCATTATTTGCTTTAGACAGAAAGCAAGAAACTTCTCATGAGGGAGATGTTTCTTGCAAATCCATCTTGTACATGTTCCCTTTCTTGGGGGCTCTGAGCAGGATGTGCTCATGAGGAATGACCACCCTGGGCCTAAAACAATGCACTCATGCTCAGTGAAGAGTAGTTATGACTCTAATCACAAATTGGGATACACTTTGAAGATTGTACCCAAGCTCCTTGACAAAGTTTACCTTATCAATGCTGAGCTTACCATTTGTGACCTTGCCCCTTCCAGTAATGTAACCTCCTACATTTCCTCCAAAAGCTATTGGTCCTCCATCAATTCTTTCAAACGTTTGGATTAGTGACCTATTGCCTGTCATGTGACTGGAACAACCATTGTTAATGATCCATACATTTCTATTTGTCTTGAGTTGTTCTTGCATAAAAGAGATGGTTAGTTACATTTGGAAACCCAAGCCTCATTGGTCTTGGGCTCATCAAAAGAAGATGAAGAAAATGCAACAGTAATTGATCCTATAGTCATGCTAGAAGGATCATTTGTCAATGTTGATGAATAACTTTCAGCCACTTTATCTTTCATTGACTTCCACACCATTTTTGGAAGCTTAGACTTGAGCTTCAATACTTTAGAAGTTTTGATGACTTTGGAAGTTTTGATGACTGGACCTTCGGAAGATCTTGCTATCACTGCAGCAGGTTTCAGTGCTTTAGAAGTATTCCTTTCTTCCGAGACCATATTTTCTTCCGGAGGCAAGTTTCCACTTGTCTTCTTCTTCATTTTGGAGCTTCCGAAGGAAACAAATTTGACTGGTTGGTGAGATTGAGATTCTTACTTGGATCGAATATAGTGATCGAGATAATGATTGTAAGGTGGAATCAAACAACCAAGAACCATTCAATGCAAGAAATACTCATAAATGCTTGTTTTTATTGATGAAGGTTATCGTTTACAATAAATGCTAGGGTTTGAGCATTAAACAGTAATAATACACCTTGAGAATGTAAGACACAAAATATTTTAATTGTCTATCAACAGTCATCTCATGTACGAGGTTTTCTATTCTATTTATAGGCTGACAAGATGCCTTTTTACAAAATGACTAAACTACCCCTAACCTATACATCAGAACGAGTCTAAGTCTTCATCAACATTTCTTCTGTTCATCCGCATTGACAAATGCGGATGAGTTGGACTTGATCAACATTTCTTCTTTTATAATCCATATTAGTAGTTTGGTCATCCACATTGAGTAATGCGGATGAAAAAAATACTTTTGCGCATTTGTTGTCCGGGCATCCGCATTTGCAAATGCGGATGAACAAAATTTGTCCGCATATCTTTTTGGCTATCCGCATTTGTTAATGCAGAAGAACAAACACTTGTCAGCATTTGTTCTATGTCTTCTGCATTACAAATGCGGTTAGCCGACACTTGTTCTTCTCAGCAGATTCTTCATCCGCATTAGTTCTTGGACGTAGGGAGTTTTCAGAAGAACAACCATCAACTCACCAATTTAATTGGCATGTATGATCCTTTCAGGGTCCAACAATACTCCCCCTAAGGATTATACAGGCTATGTTCTTCAATGGTTTGGTGGTGGTTGAGGTTGTGAAGATTCTGCTGGGTCTTATGGAGGCACTTGAGGTTCTACTTGTGATGGATCCAAAATGGCCTTTATCATGTTGACAAAGTCATTTGCATCTGACATCTTCTCTCTGTTCAGCACATGTATCTTCATCTGACTCATAGTGTAGATGGTTTTTACAGGTTGTTTCCTGAGTGATATTGGTTCCCATATGGATACAGTAGACATCCCATCCCTATGTATCAACAAAGCTCCATCCACATCAACCTCCATGTTAGGACCGTTTAGGTACGAAGTACTAACTGATTTACGTGTATACCAAACCAAATAGTGCGTAATCCTATTTGATTGACGATCCAATCAGTGAGAACGCAAGTATAATCGATCTAAGAATGAATCAAAATGTTAAGAACGATTGTAAGATGATTAACTGCGATCTATGAACTTGGAACATGTTTTCTTGAGTCTCTGGACAGCTAGGGTACGATTATGTGCGTAGGTATTCGAATTATTATGTTTTTCCACGAATTAAGTGGTATTTATAGGTTAGGGTTTTCCATTCGTATGACTGAACCATTAGCAAGGTTCAGTCGTGCGACTGAAGCATGTCATTGATTCATCCGGACGACTGAATGTTCAGTTGTGCGACTTAGTCAATCTTATGTCACAATCGTGCGACTGATTTAGTCTCCTGGTTCAATCGTGCGACTGATTCATTCTCCTAGTTCAGTCGTGCGACTGGTCCATTAGCATAAAAAACTCATGCGTATGGTCCATTAGCATGGTCCATTCGCATGACAACTTCACATGATTAAGTTTAAACACGTTTCTTAACCATTATTGACTAAGAACTACGTAAACAACCACAAACCTATATAGTTAGTTCAATATGTGTTATCACACAATAAACAATGAAATATTAAACATTATAAGCATCACCAACACATTATATTTCATTCATACCCATTCAATTACATATACGTAAGACATGAAAGACATTTTACATTGAGCTCCTAAACTAGGTACACATGTATCTACAAACTCCCCCTTGGACCTAGTTTACATCATTGTCTAACATTCTTCATCAGCTCAT
>BJCM01243317.1:0-19740 GCA_018326385.1 Flaveria bidentis | reverse complement strand
AACAATAATACGAACTATAATTGAATGGTTTCATTGATAAAACCTAATGATTACAAGCTCGTTACAACAAAAGAATCAAGACTCTTGGCAAGGGGAAGATCGAGCATGATCTCCCCTCTCATCCAACAGCCCTAGGCTCCGGGCAAAGTTCCTCTCAAAACCCTTTTCTTACACATTGAAACTGGTATATATAGGCCTCAGCCCATATTAGATGCCACTGGGCCCATTCGTGCGATTGGACCATGCGTATGGTTCAATCGTGCGACTGGACCATACTTATGGTTCAGTCTTACGAATGTCCCAATCGCATCTCTCAGTCGCACGACTGGTCCATTAGCATGGCTCAGTCGTCCGACTGAGTCTCATTCGTATATCCTCCTGCGAATGACCCAGTTTCATGTGTTTACAACATATCAGGTGTATTACATTAAGCCTAGACTATTCGACAAGCGACGGACACCTTATATATGACTATATATGCTCTAACAATTTTCACAGTATCTCTTTAATTTTAACCAATTTGAACGTTTATGTGGTCTATTTGTTGGTTATTACTTATTTCTTGATTTTAAACAATTTATGCCTATTAGGGTTTAAATTCATCGCGCATTTTGTGTGATTTCAGTCTTTCATTACCTGCAGATGATGCAACAACTCGTCACTAACACAATAGTGGAGAGAAACCGACTTAATCAAATTTTGGCTGAGTGTAGTTGCTTTCGGGCGATTTTAGGGTGATTGTAGGGTGATGAAGTTATGCGACCGACTTTAGCCCTATTTATAGTGATTTTATCTTCAGTCAGGCGACTGGAACCATTCAACGCTTCATTCGGGCGACTGGGGCTCAGTCGTGCGACTGGCTCAGTCAGTCCCATTCAGTCCTGCGACTGGGATTCAGTCGTATGACTGACTCATTCGCTCACCTACATTCTTGTGATTGGTTCATTCTTGTGATCCATTCGTGTGAATGGTTCATACTCATGCCCCATTCGTGCGACTGATCCATACTTATGGTCCAATTTTGCGAATGACTCTGACTTCTTCAATTGACATTATGCACTTTCAAACCCTTATCCTTTTAACAATAGATAAAATGTTAACAACAATGATCATCTCTGTTAGGATCTTGTATGGGACGAAGTAGTAACTGATTTACATGTATACCAGCTCAAATAGTGCAGCATCCTATTTGATTGGCGATCCAATTAGTGAGAACACACGTAGAATCAATTGTAGATTGAATCTAAACATTAAGAACGAATGCAAATCGATTTAGTGCGATCTATGAACTTGTAACAGGTTCTTAGAAGTCTCTGGATGGCTAGGGTACGATTTAGTACGTAAGTATTCGAAGTGTTACGTTTTTCCACAAATTAAGTGGTATTTATAGGTTAGGGTTTCCATTTGTGCGACTGAACCATTAGCATGGTTCAGACGTGCGGCTGAGTCATGCGGTTGATCCATTCGCACGACTGAGTGTTCAGTCGTGCGACTGAGTCAATCTCATGTCACAATCGTGTGATTGATCTAGTCTCCTGGTTCAGTCGTGCGACTGGTTCATTAGCATGAAGTTGTTCATGCGTATGGTCCAGTAGCATGGGCCATTCGCATGAAAACTTCATACGACTAAGTTTGAATATGTTTTTTAATCATTACTTTACTAAGATTTAATCAAACAACCACAAACCTATATAATTAGTTCAATATGCGTTAATAAACAATAAAAATTCAAACATACACTGAAACATTTAACATTAAGATCATCAATCACATATTCTGGTTCATTCAACTCATATTTCATATACATTAAGGACATGACAGACATATTACATTAAGATCGTAAACTAGGTACATATGTATCTACAATCTCAGACATGACCTTTTTAAATTGAAAAACCTTTTGATCACCTCAGACGTGATCCTTTTTCTTACAACAAATTTGTCACCTCAGACGTGATATAATTTTTATTTTTGAATGTTTTGGTCACCTCAGATGTGACCCTTTTGAGTGAGTAATTCATAGATTGAATTTTGATGCCTAGTCCGACTTTTACCTACTAAATGACTAAAAAATAAAGCAACTAGAAAACTTAACAAACAAAATCAGGACATATTTTTGTATTTTTTATTAGAGATTGTTATTAAACCTATTAGAGTAATTCTAATCGATTTTAATTCCTGGATAGCCCAGCTTCAATTCTAGCTTATCATTTCTTGTATGATTCATTTTTGAATCATACAGGTAGATCAGAATCACTTGGGACATTTGAATAAATGATTTTGATGCTTGATCCTTGTTTTCACTGATAGTCAATAGCAACTTTAGGAAATCATACTAGAGCTACAAGATGCACATAATGATTTTGACTTTCAAGAACTGCAGCTCATGATGATTGTCAGTATACTTGTCCTTTTAAATTCATACACAGACTTTTGACACATATTGGTGATTAGTTAAGGTTTAATTATTTCAATAAGCTTTTGTGGTTCCCACGCTTATATGGTAATCAACGTTCCTCGGGAGATTTTTGAGCGGTCTACGGGTGTATTTCAAGAAGAAACTATTCTAAGAGCTTTCAGAGAGATGCCAAGCCTCAGGTCAGTGCCATCGCACAGAATAGAGGCGCAAACAACAATGAATTCTAGAATATTTAGGTTATGCTTATCCTCAGGTCAATGCCACCGCACATCAGAGAGGCACACAACCTATCTTCTTGTTTGAGCAATTATTTTTCTTTTTGCACATATCGCACCAACAACATAAGTTATTAGCTAGATTGCTTTATGAATTTTTTCCATGTGCTTTGCTCATATTTTGTGGTCGGCCGCACACATATGTGGCGTTTATTTTGCTCTTCACCCCTTATTGGAACAATGTTGATAGTGTTAACCGGGGATAAGATGAGAATCCACTGTAGGTTGAACAACTTAGTTTGTAATTGGAACCACCAATGAGGTCTACTTGTCTATTGTGTTAAATCTACTGGCACATCATATAATGAACTAACAGTCTCTAGGTCTACTTTCTCTATGTTACCTTGGTAGCCTACTAGTTTTGCTATCATTTTTCCTTTTATTTTGCTTAGACTTTACAGACTTAAACTTTGGCTTTTACATCTTAAACAATTGAACTTTTGAAGTCCCAAATAGTTTGTTTCCGGTGTACTATCATTTTCCAAATTCGTTGAATTAGTATCACAGATTTGATTTCTTTCCTTTTAGCTAAGTTGTCCTCATCCCTCATATTTTTAAGTAATTAAATAAAACGACTAATTTAATACTAATCTAACCTATTCTCCCCCTAAAATTCTAAAACTAAAAATATTTTTGAGTTTTTGGATTTTATAGACGAAGAAATAAAAATAAAATAAATGAAATAATAAATAATAAATAACTCTACTCGTCGGACTATGGACTTTCGTCTTCTGGAATCACTTCACATTTCTTTTTCACGTCGTTGACCTCTAACAGATATAAAAATCTCGTTTTATCCAAATCTTTTGTATAGAGGTCGGTGCATTGAAAGTCCATATTAATTTTAATCACATCGATTAAATTCTTTTCAAAATAATCACGTATAAAGTGATATTTAATCCTGATGTGTTTAGTTTTAGGATGTTGGACTGGATTTTTAGTTACGACGATAGCAGTAGAATTATAAAAAAAGGAGTGTTAGAGAATTTCAAACCGTAGTCACGCATTTGTTGTTAAATCCTGATGATTTGTGAACAGCAACTTGCAGCAGCAACGTATTCGGCTTCACATGTTGACAGAGTAACGGAGGTCTGCTTCGTACACTGCAAGGTGACTAACCGTCTACCAAAGAATTGACACCCTGCTGATGTTGACTTATAATTCATTTTGCAGCCACCATAATCCGAATCGCTATAAGCTGTAAGCTCAAAGTTATCGTCATGTGGATACCACAACCCGAGTGTTGGAGTACCCTTCAGATAACGAAATATCCTTTTAACTCCTATGAGATGGTTGAATTTGGGTTTTGCCTGATATCTGGAACACAGACACTTTCAGCTCGTGAGGCAGCGAGGTACATGAGGGATCCAATCATTCCTTGATACATGGTGGCATCCACCAAATCACCATTTTCATCGGGTGCCACGTCGTGGTTTGTAGCAAGTGGAGTCCCAGCTGCTGAAGCATTCTCCATATCAAACCGACTTAGGATATCACCTACATACTTGGTCTAATGTAGAAATATTCCATTTGTTGTTTGATCCACCTGTTACCCGAGAAAGAACTTTATCTCTCCCATGACACTCATCTCAAATTTAGCTTTCATTACTGGTTCAAAGTCTTTACATAATGCTTCATTTTTAGAACCGAAGATTAGGTCATGAACATAGATCTGAACTAGTAGTAAGTCACCATCCTTTTCTTTGATGAACAATGTACAATCAATCACTCCTTTGAAAAAGCCGTGTTTCACAAGGTGAGTCGAGAGCTTCTCATACTATGCTCTTGGGGCTTGATGGAGCTCGTAGAGAGCCTTATCTAGTTTGTAAACTCTGTCCCGATGATACGAATCCTCAAATCCTTCACGTTAACTGACGTACACTATCTCCCGGATTTCACCATGAAGGAATGCACTCTTTACATCCAATTGATAAACTTTTATCTTTATGTAAGATGCGTAGGCAAGGAAGATACGGATTGCTTCCATTCTTGCCACAGGTGCAAACACTTCAATGTAATCAATACCCTCAACTTGTCGAAATTCTTGAACTACAAGTCGAGCCGTGTTTCTTATTATGACCCCTTGGTCATCTTTCTTGCAATTCAAGACCCATTTGGTGCCAATCACCATAGCACCTTTTGGTCTATCTACTAGTCTCCATACCCCTAACTTCTTGAATTGAAAAAGTTCCTCTTGCATGGCACTGACCATGCCTCGTCATTTAGAGCTTCACTTACATATTTTGGCTCAAATTGAGACACAAAACACTAATATGCACCATCGTGAGGATATCCCTTTTCCATTACTGAGACATAATCAGATGAGTATAGCTGATTTCTAGTTTGTACTCCTGATCAATCATATCCAATGACATTGTCCAAAAGATGATGAACATTTAGTCATAATCCAGGAGTGGTGGGAACACCTACCTCATTATTCAGATTGTGAACACCAATTTCAGTATCTGAGGTAGTGGGAGTGTGAGGTTACGAAGTGTCGGAGGCATCGACATCAGATGCTTGTGTACTTGCAGTCATAGGAACATGTTCGTCTAATCCACCTGATCATTTCCACATCTTCATCATCAGAGGAGGAGTCACTTACCTCAAGTGCTCCCCCAGAAGAACTAGAAGACTCACCTTGTGAAGCTGAGGTTGTCGGGTCCAATGATGGTGTGTTTAACACATCGTACATCATTCTGGTTGATAACTCATCCTTAGGAGGAGAGAGAGGGATGTTGAAGGATTTAAAGAATCCATCATAGTCAAAAAAGAAAGAGGCTCCTTTTCCAGCAAGGGGGGTGGTGTATCTCTGTACATCAACGTTGCACCACACTTCTACTTGACTCGTTGAGTTGTTATAAACTCTCTTATTCGGTATGTTGTATCCTTGGAAAATCCCTTATTCGGCCTTAAAGCTGAACTTCCCTTACTGAGTTTTCTTCAGCAGAGTACATTGTGCGCCAAATTTTTCGAGGTACTCCAGATTCCGTTTACGTCACTGGAGCAACTCATAAAAGGTTTATCATGACGTTTAACCACCAATACTTGATTGAGGGTATAACATGCGTTAGCTACTGCCTCGTTCCTAAATTGGATAGGCAGTTTTGAGTCTGCTAGCATTGTCCGGGCTGTCTCTATCAAGCTTTGATTCTTTCTCTTAGCAACTCCATTCAATTGAGGAATGTAGGCAGATGTGAACTGGTGCATAATTCCTTTTTCTTTGCAGAATTTCTACATCCATTAGTTCTTGAACTCGGTACCATTGTCTGAGCGAACTTGCCTTACCTTCAGCTTGTATAGTGACCCCAATGTAGTTACCAGCTCTTTGAATGATTCAGATGTCTCGGATTTGGATTTCAGAAACATCACCCAAGAAAATCTTGAGTAATCATTTGTAACTACATAGCAGTATAAATCGTCAGCAATGCTCTTTGTACTAACTGGCCCAAACAGATCCATGTGAAGAACCTCAAGAGGTAGGTCAATTAAGTGAATTTTCTTCTCCTTATGAGACTTCTTTGTATGTTTCCCTTTCTTACACGCGACACAAAAATCCGATAATTGGAAGTTCTTAACATTTACTCCACGCACTAGAATATTATGGATCAAGTGATTCATCTTTCGTGGATTTATGTGTCCCATTCTCCTATGCCAGGAGATGGAGTCTTTCTCTGTTGCCTTTGATAAGAAGCATTGTACTTGATGATCAGTTGTGGAGGCATTTGATAGGTTCAAGACATATAAATCATTATATCTTGAAGCTGACATTAAGACTTGATCCTCCGGGATAACATACTCCTTCTTTAACACATAGCACTTCTTGTTCTCAAAAACTACCTTGAATCCTTTGTCACAAATCTAGGATACAAAAAGCAAGTTATTTTGTAATTGTTGTACGTAGTTGACCTTGTCAAACTTCACTTTCTTGTTTCCCACTTTGCCTTGTGCAGTGATATATTCTCCTTTATTTCTAGCAAATGAAACGTGCCCCCTTTTAATTTGCTTGACATTTGATAGGAGAGATAGGTTCCCAGTCATGTGCCTTGATGCCCTGCTATCAACAATCCAGGTATTTGTAGGAGCACTATAGCGGACACCCTGCACATTTAAAGGAACTGGTTAGTTTAGGTTAGGGACCCAAGCCTTAACTAGCTTGGGTGACCCAGAGGAATCACATATCATGAACTCAACCCACTTTCCATTTGAGGGTGAGGCCATATCGTTCTTCTTCTTGTTCTCATTACCAAACATTTGACTTGACTTTTCTTTCCATAAGCCAGTTTAGTGTAAGGCCTGTTTGTGATAAATAGACGTTTGGCTTATGGTTTGAACTTTAGGTTCATAGATTCTTTTTGGTGGAGTAATTGAACTCCTTTTTGAAGAACTTGGTTTGTATCATGAAGTTCAACTTTCTTTCTTGGTGTCTGATAATAAGGACACTTAGAAGCGATGTGTCCTCTCTTTCCATAATTGTAGCAAGATTTGCCTTTTACATGTTGGGAAAACAGTCTCTGTGGGGAAGTGTGTGATACCGGTGTGACTTTGGTCTGGTAGGGTTTGGACACTTCTTGTTTAGATGTTTTAATCTCTTTAACAAAATTAATTGTTTGAACATTTTTAACATCTTTAGCCTTTGAATAATTGGACTGTGACGTGGAGCATGTGGTTGGTTAATTTGGTTGGTCGTTTTGGGTTCAGAAATAGACATGTTTGACCCTGACTTTACATTAACCTTTTCAAACTATTCTGCCAAATTCACCATAGGCATCTTACCTTTAGACTTCAAAGTAGCCTCCTTCTGTTTAGTGATAGATCCCACTGGTTTACTCGTGGAATCTGGATCACTAACTAGAGGAGCAGACACCACATGATCCTTAATAGGATTGTTATTTACAAGTCTACATTTAGCATTCAACACTATCTCATGTGGTGGTGGTACCATTTTGTAACCCAACCCCTTCCCGTTATTTCATTCTCTCACTAAGTGTTGAACTATGTGAGAAGAACTATTCCAACTCTGCCATTTTTGTTTTAGTGAGTTGACTTCGACTTCTAAAACTTCCTTTTCTTTCTTAGCCTCTTCTAGGGAGTTTAAGTAGAACTTTATGTCATTTGCTTGATTAAAAGAAACAACTTTGGTTTCCCTTAGTTGTTTATTGAAAAGTTCTATTTTCTCTTTATAACTATGCTGATTTTGTTTTAGAATTCGATTAGCTTCTGTATACAGTTGTAAGTCATTTACTAAGCTATCATTATTGTCTAATAACCTAGCAAATTTTTAATCTATACTTTCTCTAAATTTGTTACATTTACTACAAGCATGATTATCAAAAAGTTGGTCTATGGTACTTACTTGTGAAGATTTGGTTGAATCCGCCATCAGTGCAGAGTTTGACTCTTCAAATGCTGGAGATTCTGAACATGTTGTTCTGAGATCTTCTTCAATTCGGTGATTGACCACATTTTCAGTATCTTCATGATCTGACATCACTAGTTCAACTACTATTTCACCTTCACTTGCAGTGTCATCATCCAGACCCTCAACATTTGCAATGTTTGACTCACCCAGAGATACAAAACGAAAGGTCCAATCTTGACCTTCATCATCTTGTGCAGTCAAAGCCTTTGTATCTTTGCTGGACGAGGAAGCTCCACTCGTGGGTTTGTCTTGACGGTTGAATGATGAGAAGGATTCTCGTTACCTATCTTCTTGGGCTTTACACATTCACGTTTGAAGTGCCCCTTTTCTCCACAGTTAAAGCAGGTAACTTTGGTTTTGTCGAAACCAAAAGTTGTATCCTTTGTTACTATCAAGTTCTGTCCAGTCTTCTTCACAAACTTCTTAGCCCTTCGAACAACACTTGCCAAAGCCCATATAATATCCATTCTTTCTAATTCATTCTCGTCCACCTACTCATAATCCTCATAAGCCAGATGGCAATTTCCAATCTTTTCTGCAACTAGACCATCATAAGAATGATCAACCGCAACTAAAAGGTCCATATGCTCCTTTGCAACCTCAACAGTAAGATTCCCAAGATTCTTGGTCTTCAACTTCGTATCATTTGCTTCTGATGTGATATACTGAGCACTAGATGACCCTGACATTTCAGATCCTAAAGCTGTAGGTTGAGAAGAAGTGGTTGAACTAGACACAAATGCCGTTTGAAGAGGTGCTCCTGAACTTGTTGAAGTGGATGAGGATTGATAGAGTGAGGGATTCTGATCATAGGATCTTTTCTGTGACCTGTATTTCATCCTTAGTTCCTCCTCCCTAAATTTCAAGATGAAGTCATTTATGTCTAATTTTGCCAGTAAATTGTTCTGTCTCATATTAGACACAAACGAGTCTCACTTCTCTAGCAGACCATCGACAAATCTTGAGACCTTATCTTCCATTTACGTTGTGACTCCATGAGTGTGCAGCTCACTCATTAAATGGTAGAACCAGTCTATGACATCATCCAAGCTTTCTTTAGCTATCGAAGAGAAGTAATCAAACTCCTTCTTTAAATCCTTTGCCTTTAGAGCTTTCAACGATGCATTTCCGTCGTATCGTTTCTCCAAGGCTTCCCATAACATCTTTGCCTATTTGTTCTCAAAGAACTGGTGGAATTTATCCTTAGGTATCGACTGAGTCAACAAAGCAAACACTTTCTTCTCAGCATTGTACTTCACCTTCTGGCAATCAGTCATGCCGCCCAAGGTAAGTTTAACACCATCAGCACCAACCGGCATGCTATAACCTATCTCGATTGATGCCCACAGATTGGGATCCACTCCATTTAGATAAATCTCAAAACTTTGCTTCCATTGTGGGTAATCATCTAACATTATAAGTTTAAGGGGCTTATTGTGATTCCCTATTTAATTTTCCAGAAGCAAAAGGTTTTGGATACGAGAGTCTCTACAGGCAGTAAACGCAGAGTACTGGTCTTTCATTTCTATAAACATTAAACTTTAACTTAAGACTTATTCACTCGTGCGAATGGAGTGGTGAGAATGAGTCAATCATGCGATTGAACAAATGCGGATGGGTCAATCGTGCGATTGGACAAATGCGGATGAACAATCGTACGATTGGCAAATGCGGATGGACAATTCGAGTGGGGTGGTTCAGTCATACGAATGGATGGGGGATTGAGTTCAATCATGCATATGGGATGTGCAATTGAGTTCAGTTGTGTGATTGAGCTAATCGTGCGACTGAAGGCTGTTGTTTTTGAAAATTCGAAGGTTTGTGATACTTTGACACAAAAACACAAGTTTTCAAAAACCCTAATCTGCCGTAAGCCAAAAAACATAAACTTTTAGATCTCCAGACACTGAAAACACTGTTTTACTCAAAAAAGGTGACTCTTTTGAATTAAAAACGTGTTTTTTGCAACAAAACTAATCGAATCACATGAAAAATCAAGAGCCAAAGCTCTGATACCACTTGTTAGGACCGTGTACAAACAAAGTACTAACTGATAATACATGTATACCTAATCAAATAGTGCGGAATGCTATTTTATTGGTGATCCAACTAGTGAGAACGCAGTTTTGATCAATCTACAGATTAATGAAACGTTATGAATGATTTGAACACGATCAACTGCGAACTATGAAGTGGGAATAGGTTCTTTAGAGTCTCTGGACGACTAGGGTACGTTTGTGAGTCGAAATTCTTGAAGTGTTTTCTTTTTTCTACGAATTAGGTGGTATTTATAGGTTAGGGTTTGTCAATCTTGTGACTGAACCATTAGCATGGTTCAGTCGTGAGACTGAATCATACGATTGGTCCATACGCACGACTGAAGGTTCAGTCGTGCGACTGAGCCAATCTTATGTCTCAATCTTACGAATGATCTAGATTCCTGGTTTAGTCGTGCAACTGGTCCATTAGCATGATGTGTTCATTTGTATGGTCCATTCGCATAAAGACTTCATACGATTAACTTTAAACACATTTCTCAACCATTCTAGACTAAGAACTATATAAACAACCACAAACCTATATAGTTAGTTCAATATGCATTATTACACAATAAACAATAAAATATTAAACATTACTAGCATCAATCACATATTGCATTTCATTCAACTCATTCATTACACATATGTAAGACATGAAAGATATTTTACATTAAGCTCCTAAACTAGGCACATATGTATCAACAAATTTGACAATTTCTATCCGATTAGGAATGAGAGCTTGGATGATATCATTGATCGATTCTATCATCTAATGAGTGAGTTGCACACTCATGGCGTGACCACATCCATGCAAGATAAAGTCTTTAGTTTTGCTGATGGTCTGCCAGACAAATAGAATCCATTTGTGTTTAATCTGAGACAAAATGACACTCTTGCTACTTTAGACATAAATGATTTCATTTTAAAGTTAAGGGAGGAAGAACTACGTATGATATACAAGTCAAAGAAAGGATCCTATGTTCAGAATCCTGCACTATACAATTCAGTTCCAACTCTGGTTACTTCAGGCACACCGCTACAAATGGCGTTTGTGTCTAGCTGCCCTGCTCCTTCCCAAGGCAATGCATCAGAAACCATAACATCAGGGTCATCTGGAACCCAATACATAGTTCTTGAGGCAAATACTACCAAGTTAAAGACCGAGAATCTCAGAAATGTCACCGTGGAAGTTGCTAAAGAGCACATGGACCTTCTAGCTGTTGTTGTTCAATATTATGATGGATTAGTAGCTGGTAAGATAGGAAACTGTCATATTGCTGATGAGGACTACGAGCAAGTTGATGAAACTAAGCTAGAACGCATGGATATTATGTGGGCCTTAGCTAGTGCTGTTAGAAGAGCCAAGAAGTTTGTTAGAAAGACGGGGCAAAATTTGGTGGCAACAAAAGACACGACATTTGGATTTGAGAAAACCAAAGTCACATGTTTCAATTATGGTGAAAATAGGAACTTAAACGTGAGTGCGTAAAGCCAAAGAAGACTGGTAATGGAAATCCTTTTCCTACATTCAACCGACAAGACAGTGATAAGATTGGAGCTTAATCTTCAAGTAAAGAGTCTAAGGCTTTGGTTGTTCATGGTGATGAAGGACAAGACTGGTCCTTCCGATTCGTTTCATAGGGTGAATCAACGACGCTTTAGTTGATACATTGGATGATGGATCTGCAATTGAAGGAGTCATCATAGCTGAGCATGCACTTTCAGATATCGAAGAATCTATGGATGTCATTGATCATTTGGTTGAAGAAGAGCTCAGTGCTCCAAACACAGAATCTCCAGTCACTGAAGAATCTGACACTGCTTTGATGGCTGATTCATCTGATTCGACACAGGTATGTTCTAAAGATGAATTATTTGAAAACCATGCATGGACTGAATATGATAAATTTAGGGAAAGAATTGATTTAAAATTTGCTAGGTTATTAGAACATAATGATAATCTAGTAAATGATTTACAACTCTTCACTGAAGCAAATCGTGTTTTAAAACAAAATAAGTGCAGCTTCAAAGAAAAGATAGAACTGTTGGGGAAACAACTAAGGGAAACCGAGATTGTTGCCTTAAATCAATCAAATGACATCAAGTTCTATTTAAATTCTTTGGAGGAAATTAAAAAGGGAAAAGCAGTTTTGCAAGTCGAAGTTGAATCATTAAAACAAAAACTACACAGTTTGGCAAGTTCTTCGCACATTTTTAGAATCTAGTGAAAGAATGGAATACCAAGTAAGGTCTGGGTTATAAGGTAGTACCGCCACCACATGAAATCCTTTTGAACACTAAATGTAGACCAATTAATAATAACCCAGTAAAGGATCATGTGGTGTTTACTCCTCTAGTCAGTGATCCAGATTCTACTAGTAAACCTATGAAATCTGTCTTTAAACTGAAGGATTCTAATTTGGGATGAACAGATAAGATACCTGTTGAGGATTTGAGGGATAAAATTGAAAAGTTTACATTAGGGTTAGGTTCACAAACGTCTACTTTAGAACCAAAAAGGTTTAATCCAATAAATCTTAAACGTGTTAATCATCAAAAACTTAATAAAATGAAAATGAAAGATGTTCAAAATGTCAAAACAATTTAGTTTGTTAAAGAAGGTGAAACATCTAAAAAGGAAGAGCCGTCACCCAACCGAACATATCTTAAACCACGACTAAGCTCAACCCCATATCACAACTTTCCTCAAACTGTTGAAGGAAGATCCTGCTACAGTTGTGGAAAACGAGGACATATCTCTCCAAATTGTCCTTATTATTATACACCTAAAAAGAAAATTGAACTTTTTGATGAAAAACCAAGTTTTTTTAAAATTAGATCTAATACTCCTCCTAAGGTTACAACAAAGATTATTAGTGAACCTAATGTTCAAACCATAAGCCAGTCGTCAGTTTACCACAAATAGTCCTTACACAAAACTGGTTTATGGAAGATTAAAACAAGTAATGTGTCTGATAGTGAGAACAAAAGGAAAAAGAGCTGACCTCATCCTCTAAAGGACAGTGAGTTGAGTTCATGGTGTATAATACCTCTGGGACACCCACGCCAATTAAGGCTTGGGTCCCAAACCTGAACTTATCAATTCCTTTGTATGTGCAGGGTGTTCGCTACAGCGCTATCACTAATACCTGGATTATTGATAGTGGGGCTTCCAGGCACATGACCGGGAATTCTTCTCTTCTTTTAAACGTCAAGAAAATTAAAGGGGGACACGTATCATTCGCTAGGAATAAAGGAGGGTATATCACTACTCAAGGCAAAGTGGGAAACGAGAAAGTGAAGTTTTACAAGGTCAACTACGTTCAACAACTGCAAAAAAACTTGTTTTCTGTCTCCTAAATTGGTGTTAAGGGATTCAAGGTTGTGTTTGACAACAAGAAGTGCTACATTTTGAAGAAGGAGTATGTTATCGAGGAGGATAAAATTTTATTGTTAGCTTCAAGATATAATGATTTGTATGTATTAGATCTATCAAAAGCCTCCACAACTAAGTCTACTGTGCAGTGCTTCTTGTCAAAAGCAATAAAGAGGGATTCAGTCTCCTGGCATAGGAGAATGGGACACTTTAATCCCAGGAAGATATCATTTGGTTCAGAATGATTTGGGGAATGGAGTTACAGTCAAGAATTTCCAGCTCCCAGATTTATGCGTAGCATGTAAGAAAGGGAAACAGACCAAGAAGTCTCACAAAGCAAAGAAAGTTAATTCTATCGACATTCCTCTCGAGCTTCTACACATGGATCTATTTCGCCCAGTCAACACAAAGAGCATTGCTGGAGATTGGTGCTGCTTTGTAGTAACTGATGATTACTCAAGATTCTCTTGGGTGATGTTTCTTAGAGCCAAGTCAGAGACATTTGAATCATTCAAGCATCTAGTCACTACATTGGAATCAATCTACAAGCTGAAAGTAAGAAAGATTCGATGAGACAACGGAACAGAGTTCATGAATCAGTGGATGGAGGCATTTTGTCGAGAGAAAGCAATTTTTTATCAATTTACTTCAGCCTATACTCCACAGATGAATGGGGTTGCTGAAAGAAAGAATCAAAACTTGATACAAACAACAAGGACAATGTTAGCCGACTCTAAACTGCCTATTCAGTTTTAGAATGAGCAGTGGCTAATGCATGCTACACTCACAGTCGAGCCTTAGTGGTCAAACGTCATGGAAAAACGTGTTATGAATTGCTCCAGCGACGTAAACCCAACTTGGAGTATCTAGAACCTTTTGGAGCATCGTGCATGCTGTTAAAGAAAACTCAGACCGGGAAGTTTTGTAAGAAGGTAATAGAAGGAATCTTTGTCGGATATAGTATACCAGACAAGAGAGTTTATAACAACTTAACGGGTCAGGTAGAAGTGTGGTGCAATGTTGATGTCCAAAGATACACCACCCCCTACTTGCAAAGGACCTTCCTTCTTCTTTGACTATGATGGATTTTTCAAGTCCTTCAATATATTTCCTTCTCATCCTGATGATGAGTTATCTGCTCGAATGATGTACAATGTTCTAAAAACTCCTACACTAGACTCGACGTCATCGGTTCCAGTAGACAATATTTCTAGCCCTTCAGGGGAGAGGTTAAGGTAAGTAAGTCCTCCTCTAATGATAAATCAATTGAGACTGCAAAATTGGACCAGGAGGAACAGGTTCACACCTTCTGAAAGTACACAAGCATCTAATCTTGATGCCATAGGAACTTCTAAACCCCATACCCTAATAGCCATAGAAATTGGACCTGGGATACAAAATCTGGATAATGAGGTAGTTGTTCCCACCACTCCTGGAACTCGACTGAATGTGCATCATCCTTTGGACAACATCATCGGGGATATTCTATCGGGAGTTCAGACACGAAATCAACTATACTCAGCTGATTATGCCGTAGTCATGGAAAAAAGGATATCTACATGATGGTGCTTATCGATGTTTGGTGTCTCAATTTGAGCCAAAATATGTGAGGGAAGCTTTAAACGATGAGGCATGGTTAGTGCTATGCAAGAAGAACTCCTTCAGTTCAAAAAGTTAGGAGTATGGACTCTTGTTGAAAGACCCAAAGGTGCAAAGGTGATTGGCACTAAATGGGTTCTTAAGTGTAAGAAAGATGACCAAGGGGTTATAATCAGAAACAAGGCTCGGCTTTGCACCTGTGGCAAGGATGGAAGCAATTCATATCTTCTTAACCTATGCATCCTACATGAACATCAAAGTTTATCAATTGGATGTGAAAAGTGCATTCCTTCATGGTGAAATCCGTGAAATGGTGTACGTCAGTCAACCCGAAGGATTTGAGGATCCTTATCATCGGGATAGAGTTTCTAAACTGGACAAGGCTCTTTACAGGCTTCATCAAGCCCATCGTGCCTGGTACGAGAAAGTCTCTACTCATCTGGTTAAACATGGTTTTCGTAGAGGGGTCATTAACTGCATGTTGTTCATAAAAAAGAAAGATGGTAATTTACTACTAGTGTAGATATATGGGGATGACATAATCTTCGGTTCCAAAAATGAAGACTTGTGTAAAGAATTTGAATCCCTGATGAAAGTTGAGTTTGAGATGAGTGCCATGGGTGAGACACCAAATGGAATCTTCATGCATCAGTCCAAATATGTAGGAGATATCCTTAGTCAATTTGATATGGAGAATGCAACTGTTGCTGGGACTCCACTTGCCACGAACCATGATGTGGCACCCAACGAAAATGGTGATTTGGTTGATGCAACTATGTACCGAGGAATGATCGGATCTCTGATGTACCTCACAACCTCTCGTCCTGATATTATGTATGCCGCGTGTCTCTGTTCCAGATATCAGGCGAAACCAGAATTGAATCATCTAATTAGGGTAAAAAGGAACTTTCGTTATTTAAAGGGTACTCCAATACTCGGATTGTGGTATCCTCATTATGATGACTTTGAGGTTACAGCGTATAATGACTCGGACTATGGTGGTTTTCAGATGAATTTCAAGTCAACATCAACGGGATGTCAGTTCTTTGGAAGACGCTTAGTCACCTGGCAGTGTGTAACTCCACGATGAACACTTGAATCAAATATTATGAAGATTTGTAGGATCAAACAATGATAAACACAATAAAGCCTCCAATTGATCTAATATGATTGCATATAATTTGTATAATGTGAAAACCCCAATCAAATGGTGATTCAACCATTAGCCTAATTCTAATTACAATTAGCCTATTTATAGTCTAGTCTAAGTTTCCATATTTACACATAACCCCCTAGACTATATAACTAGACTAAAAATTGTCTCAAACATAGTAAAATATATTATGTTCACAAAATATATTTATTACCATAAAACTCCTAGTCATATTAAACTTCAACGTCTCGTCTCGGTTCTTCATCTCCAACGTGTCGTGTTTGACTTTTGCGTTGACTTTGACCGTGACGTTGACTTTTGATGACTTTGACTTTGTTGATAATATAGACTATCTTGTATAGCTCCAACAATACTCCCCCTTAGTCTATCAATATCAACGTCTTTACGTGAAATCAGCACCGAGAAGTCAATACTTGAAAGATCTTCAAATTGAAATTTATGAAGCTGATGAGAAAGATTATTCATCTCATAAGCTCCCCCTATTTATATGCTACCCCTTTTCGAGTGCATCTTTTGTAATGATATTGGAACAACTTTCCCAAATCTCTAATCTTGAGTGCTTCAGAAGATGTAGGAGGAAGATTCCAAGCTCATTATCTTCTGCAAACTTGAGAAACAAGTTCTCTAATGAGGTACACTATTCAACTGATGATTGGCCATCAATTACAGCAATTATCTGGAACACATTCACAAAAACAATCTCAACATTTCTAATTAGATTATTTCATTTTAACAAAATAAACTCCTGTTTATTTGTGTTTGAAAACAAGTGAACCCGTGTTCGGTTGTACGCAATTTCTATGAGGAACATGAAAAATGATAAAATTGTAATAGAATAGTATGGAAGAGCTAAAAGAATTTTGAAATGAAAAATAATTATATTTTTTTATTTTTATTATATATATTTATTATATCATTTTTTATCTATTAATTTTTTTATATAACCGAGAACTAAATCAATCATGCGATCATATCCCTAATATATACTTTAGCACAAAGATGAAATTAATCATCAACAAGCAATAAGATCACACTGATAACTAAATCTAATCACAGCCTTTGAATGATTTTGAAATTCTCAAACATATCAATAGTGATTGTTGATATGTTTCTCCACTTAAACCCATGCCCTGTCTTTTTCGACAAGCAGCATATGATGAGTTAAGGTTTAATTTAATACTTTAAAATGCTAGGACCCCATAATTATTTGGCAAAAACCCTCACCCAACCTCAAGATTTCTTGGATTTTGTTACGATCTTTATAGAACAAGGCTTGTGCATTTGTTTGCAAGTGATTATCAAAAGCATATTGCATTCTGTGATGAATTCATCATTAGATGATTTGACACAACTTAGTCCAAAATGGTGAGAGCTCTAGGTCTATACTCACGTATAAAAAGGAGATGACCATTTAATTATATGCCGATGAGAGCTCCAGGTCAGTACTATCAGACAACAAACGAGATCATCTCTCCAGGTCAGTACTTCCGTACAGCAAAGAAGATTAGCACAAACACAAGACACATAAATACACCAAACATGGCTCAAATATATGGCTTATATGATTTGTATCATGGTGGGTGAAAGATCAATTTTCAATCCAATTTTTGTTGAGACTCACTTTTCATGCAAGGCAAAATGATTGCGTAAAACCATACATCCTTAAACATATATTTTAATTTAAATCATCATACTGCTGACTACTTTATTCTTCAGACTGAGTCTACCAAGCATATCATTACAGAATCTGTTAGTTTTTCTTTTATTTGCAATTAAAAATAAGATGTAAATCAGATCACAACATCAGTTACTATCATTTCTCATTTTAAAATGCAAGTCATTCAAGAACAAGCAATTCAAGAAGATATACAATCATTTCTCAATCATCTTGAATCAAGTTTTTAGTTCTCTTTTTCATTTTTTTAAGTATTACTCTCCCCCTAAATTTTTAAATTTGTAAGCCTATTTTTTATTATTTTTTATTATTTTGTTTTTATAAAACTGTACAAAATTAGAAATTTACCAAAGAAGGTCTTCCAAACTACACTAATTATCAAGATAAGAAAAGAATTATCAAGAAATATGCAGTGATTGTAAAGTGAGAGCTGTGATTGTGGATAAAATACCATGACCTTAACCTGTTTGTTCCGCCTCAAATTTAATTAGAAACAATCTTTGTCAATAAACAAGATTACTAACAGTCCTCCAAAATTGTTCATGTACTCATCAACAGATTAGTTTGAAAGGGGAACCCAGGCCATCGTAGTCCTGGGAGTTTCTTTTTCATCAATATAAGTAACCTGCTTCGGCACATAATTGTTTAAACAATCATGGATTTTTGTATCCTTCTTTTTAATTTGCTAAATTTGTTTTGGTTTAGTTAATTTGATTTGAATGATTTAAATTTGGAAATTATTTTCCGTTTAAGACCAGAAGGAAAAGAATTTGGTTTTAAACCTTTGGTCATTTTTATCTTTGAATCATGTGAAATCGGCTTCACATGAAAAGGTTTGGATGGAGGGTTTCTCATCGAACCATTCAAAGATGTGTGCTTTTTACCTCTTGATCCAGAGAAGCAACTCGTGTTGCCTTTACCGTTTGGAACATTCTTTGTAGACTTACATTCGAAGAAGCAATTCGTTTTGCCTTTACCATTCGAAGCAAGTCTTTGAGGACACTTCTTTACCACATGACCTTCTTTTCCACACTAAAAACAAGCCTTGAAAGGCTTTTGATTATTTGTAGTCCCATGTTGTGCAGGTGGTGATGAGGATTGCTTTGAGCTTGTAGCTGATTCTTGCTTGTTCTAAAGTTTTCCGTGCTAAACAGGGAATGAGATCTTCACTGATTGACTGGGTTGTTTTGTAGTTCAAGACGAGATTTGTATTGGTCTTAATTCAGCTTTTGGAAGCTCTTGATATTTGACAATGCCAGGATATATCTTGATATGTAAGGAACCAACACGCTCCTCTGTGTTTAATTCATCATTTGAGCTTATCCAGTCTCGTATACACAGATCTACTTCCAAAGGATCTTGATTGACACCTCCTATTGTGCCAGCTTTGATTAATAGGATTTTGATTGCTTGATGATTCGGTAACTGTTCCTTCTTTAACAAACCTGATAGGAACAAATGAAGGAATATTACTTGTTTTGAATTTGTTGAAGAAGGTTGGAGAAGCAACTGATATTCGTGTTGGAGCATCAGAAGTGGAATCGTCATTAATCATCTTATCATACCCCTACCTGAGGAATCCCAAACCTACAGGAGAATCTTGCATATCTCTAACCTCTTCAAGATTAACGCTGCTTAAACCTGCATTTAAACCATTAGTTTCTGCAGCTTCAATCAAATCATTTGTTGAATGAGGTATGGGGATTGGTGAAAAATATAAAGTAGAAGGAGGTGGAACTGAATTAAATATAGTTTCACCAT